>LPNX010481965.1:36491-119632 GCA_001517045.1 Pseudotsuga menziesii
CAATGTATAGTGTTATTATGATATAATTATTATATATTAGTTTTAATATTAATTACTATTATATATTACTTATAATATTAGATACTATTATATATTACTTATAATATTAGATACTATTATAATTAATTGTATATTAATATTATTATATTATATTATATTATTAAAAAAATCTACTTAGCCCAAATTATATAATAATAAAAATGTTTAAGAGGTTCTCTTTTTTAATTTTAAATCATTTTGTGACATGGAATTTGTATTAGGGTTGGAAAGTCCATTTTAAGTTGAAATTTCCTCTAGTAACATTGCTGTCTTTTAGGGTACTATCAAAATCCTGCTATAAGAAAGTGTTAAAAGAAATCCTGAATCAAAAGTGCACTGTGACCAAGGAGGTGAAAGTTGAGGTATAGTTTCCCTACAAGTCACTCAACTTGTTTGAAGGAGATGACACTATATCGTGCAGGTAGAACCACCGATCCACACTTGATGCAAGGTATCTTAGTGGCCAAACATAGGGCATCGCCAAGGAGCACTTGTGGATGCAAGTGACTCCTGAAGTCAAATATTGTAATTAGGAGGTGTTTCTAAGTCTTCTTGATTGGAAGACCGACCCCATCGCTGGTAGAAAAGGATCTTTGTCACCTTCACTAGTCAATTGTCGTGTGGAGCCCATTATCACCAATAATTGTATTTTTGGAAGGCCCGGTTACATTTGAGAGGAAGGACGTTAGGTATTTAGAGAATCTACACTTTATTTTTAATTTTAAATACAAGTTCACTAAACCCATAATTTCAAAAGAATATACATGTGGCCATATTTGCACTAAACCATCTTTGCACATATTGCTCACTTATTACACCAGTTTGCATCTACTGTGGTTGGCATATTTTTGCATCTGTTCATTTGTGTTTATTTCCCACATATCACTCTCACTTTGTCACTAGACTTCCACCATAGACAAACAAACCCCTCTCTTAAGGAAGTCTCGTAGACTATGAGGCATCTACCCTCCCTCAAGGGGTGTTTTCCCGTTTTCTCCCTGTTGCACATGAGGGATATCACCTGTTTAGGGACACTCCCATGACACATTTATTGGATCCTTGAGGTGAGTTCACACCTCTATTGACTCATTGTATCCCCTTGGAGAGGGCTTAGACCCTTTTTCTTACTCCTCTCATGGATGAGGTTCACCTTTATTTTCTCCAGGAGAAGGAAATACCACGTCACCCTCTTCTCCCTCTTCAAGAAGAGGCAACACAACATATTCATATTCCATAGAAAATATCACTGCCATATATTCCTCATTTTCCCCCTCATGGAAACAACACATAGAATACATTGGTTGCACCCAACCCAAACCTCTCATTCATCAATAGCCTGAATTTTTCTAAGTTATCAAAGTTGGTTAATTCTCTCATTTCGCATGAGGCAACCTGGATCGATATGCCTAAAAATATCCCATCTAATACTCATAAGTTTGAAGGAAATTAGGGAGATGATCCTTCCAGCCATATCATTTCATTCCATCTATGGTGTTCATCAAACAACATAATGTCATATTCTATAAGACTACACCTCTTTCAAAGAACCCTCATAGGTACAACTGCAAAATGGTACATAAAACTTTCCAAAGAATCTAATACCATTTTCGAGATGATAGACACTAAATTTAACACCTACTTTTATTTACCAATATGACATGACATAGGTCTCAAAATTCTCACATAATTCAACAAAACATTGCAACCCACATCACAGGCCACATCCACGAGTGGCATCATTGCTGCACTTTGTGAAAAATTGAGATTAAACCTCAAATGCAGTTGGATTGGTTTATTAAATCACTCCAACCATATATAGAAAAGGATGTGGCAACCTCCATGCCAAAATATGAGGAAGAGGCTATTCGTAAGTACCAATACTTTGAGCTCATTGCAAGAACATCACATTCAACAAATGGAATTATTAGGTCCATTTCCTCCCATGGTAAAGTTACCCAACAACACAGGGGGTTCAATAGAAAGGGAAATATCATATCATTTCCATTCATATTGGGGGTTTGAATACTCCCAAAAACCTCAAAAATATAATTCCTCGTATTAGGGGGTCAATGAACGTTTTTATTTTGACATAGTAATATAAATATTGGGGGTTATTTTATTTGGGTGGAATGAGGAATAAAATTCAAATCCTGGGATGGATTCATATATAATTTCTTCTTCATATATTTGGAGACCACCCATAGACACCTATGTTCCCACCAATTCCTCCTATATCTCACACAAGGTTGTGCGTTATCGGATTCCTCATCAAATCTTCTTGACAATCTATTCTTGAAGAACACGCAAGAACTATGAAGTATTTTGGATCGGGATGATAATAGCCATGATCCCCTAGTGTGGATTATAGGAATTGACTTGATCCTCGATTACTATTTTTTTTAATATTAGCTTGTTGTTGTTTTGTGTGTGTGTGTGTGTGTGTACTATGTGTGAGTATGTCAAATAGAATGTTTTTTATATTTGTTTTATAATATTGTTTTTAAAATATTTATGTTAAATAGATTTTTATTTAATGTTCAGTAAAGTTAAATGTAGAAATTTATTATATACAAGCTGGTCAATTAAGGTAGAGGAAATTCAGCACAATGGATAAGAAATATTTCATTAGGAATTAAATTTTAGTCAATGGATTGTTTCAGGTTTTTAAAACAAAGTTTAAAATTTTATTAATACATTTTTCCCATGAATTATTACTATTTCTTTGTTGTAGTTTATTCTTAGTGAAAATCAAGTGTTTGTTCACATATTGTCTCAATAAATAAAATACAATGAAATGTAGGGAAGTCCATCCATGAAAGGGTTTCAATTTTGCATTTTTATGGCGTTTAGTTTATTACACTTATAGAAAACATGATCTCTCTATCTCTATACTTGTATTTTCACGATATAAAATTGGTTGATTGGCATGTTGTGGTGTGAAACATATGCAATTCCCATATTTTCTAAGCATTGGAATGACTATTGGACTATCATTCTTTTACATTCTTTGTTATATTGATCTCTTTTTTTTGTATGTTCAAGAGCTAATCTATTGAGTAAAAGTAATATTGGTACAAAAAGTGTTACAGATATTAGAAACAGTCATGTTGAAAGGAACAACCAGGTATAGCGGTTCAGTCTGCCTTAGAGTGATAGGAAATCCTAAAAATTATACTAGACCCTCCCTTAGTGAGGGACACTGGTCCAAAAAAGAAGGATTTTACCCTTTTACAAAAAAACATGTTTAGCAGACTACAGTTTGTGACATGAAAATTCCTGTAAGATAACAAAAAGGAGAACCATGAAGACAAGAAACCTTTCTAAGGTTTGAAATACAGATCCTCGATGATGGGAGTCCCAAAGCCTATGGATCCTGGCTTTCTTGGAACATCCTTGTTGTCAAAGGAATCTTTGTCGCTTGAGGAGTCTTCTTCGTTGCTGCTGTGGGCATCATTTTTGCTAGTTGGAGGACATTTTACTCGGAGGGGCATTGTTTTCATCAGAGAAGTCGGATTGGGGGTACTTTTGCAGGCCATAAAAGTTTTCATACGGCTCTGCGAGGGGCGAGAGGAGGGTTCGCAGTCCATAGGTACCACAGGGCGAATGATCAAGGGGGCGGGTACGAAAGTGGATGCAGGGAATTCAGAGTGAGCCGTGGAAACTACAGGTATTGAAGGTGGAGGAGGGTCGATATTAAGAGGAGGTTAGGTGTAGAAGCGGAGCAGAAGCCAAACCAGTAGGTTCTTAATAACCTAATAGTTTCTGCAGCACTCGGGGGTATGACTTGCAGCTGTGAGGGATCCTGAGAGCTCGTCCTCCCAGTCATTGATCATGGTGAGGACACAGTCTATAATTTCAATGTCAAATCCATTGTTGCCAGCCTATGTGTTGAGCGAAGCATGGAGCTCAGTGTGAATACCTCTCCCCGCGCGGCCTCGATGAGGATTTCCTCTCTAACGTTGTGACATTGTTGGGAAACAAAGGGAGACCAGTGAAGCTGGAGGTAGGGAGAAGGTAGAGTGAGCAGGATGCAGAGCGCTGGGAGCAAGGAGAAAATAGGCAGAGTGACGAAAAGGTGTGAGCCTTGATCATTTGGTGCGACGACGCATCAAATGAGAAGGCTCATTAAGGTGACAGCTACAAGGTGATAGACATGTGCAATCCAACAACCGTGAGATCTCAATGTCTAGTCCTATATTTAATACATGCAGCCATTGGAAGATGACGGGGTGGTACCATTATGTGCCTCGTAACCTACATTTGTGGCCATAGTATTCATATGTACACCCGCATCTAGGGTTACTACATTGATCTTTGACTGAGTTTCCTTTTACGCATTTTTCCTTCCCCGTTAATTTTTCATTGGGTCTTCCCCTATCAAATGCTACAAATTGATTAGTCCCATATGCAATCCCAGTGGGATCATTATTAGCATTATACTAATATTTTATTTAACATCTTGTTTGCTTATACTAAGATGCATTAGGGATCCTATTTGTTACAACTTGATAATATGATATAAAGAGGGTAATAAAAATGGGTCGATAAAAATGGATACCTACAATATCTAGTGAAATTAGGGGTTTTCTTAATTGGAAATATATATTGGGAGGGGGGTGCAACAATACTTTTTTAGGAGCAATTTTCCAATATTTAGTGAAATTCTTAATATCTTGCGAACAATCATGCTATGTAACAAGTTCCCTAGGTGATCCCCCCATTCCCCACAACCATCACTTGCACCAACCCTTATGGTAGTGTAGTATTCACCCATCCCTGCTGTGTCGACTCCCCCTACTACTATTCCAAATCCACCATTTTTCCAGTTACATTATGGACCCTATAGTCCCACATACCCAAATACAAGCCCATCCCAACTGGAGTCTCCACCACAAATGGCACAACCTACTCATACATCCACATCGTATGGAGTGCAACCAACATATATCCCACCGTCAGGATAAACCCTTACTATCCTTACCCATGCCCTCTTGGTTCGACTCCCATGCCTCATATTAGGTTCAATCTAGTCCAACTCTCTTTACAACAACAAAATCGACAATTTGAGTAGTTGAACATTGCCAATACCTTGAATCCTCAGAATCAGGGGAAGAAGAAGGGAAATAACAAACAACCCCTATAGCAAGTCCCAGGGGTAAACCCCCCTCCCCAACATAACTAGAACCCAGGAAACCCACAAGGCCAAGGGGGAAACCCCCCCAAGAAAGGAGTAAATGAAAACCTAAGGACCAACTACTCTTGCTCGATATGTGGTGAGTATGTCCATTATACTCATCATTTCCTGTTGATCCATGACTTCCAATAATTGATAGAAACAAAGAAAAATACCATAGGAAACCCTCCCAAGGAACATTCCCTGACACAACCCTAACAATCCATACTACAACAACCATTTTCCAATCAATGGTTTGTTACTCAATAAATGGACCTGCACCGCTTAGGTGAAGGTTCATTTCAAAACATTTTCATGAACTCAACATCCATCAACCTTCATACTTGTGTCAAAGGGTACACTAGTCCTAATCCCTCCCTCGACATCAAAGAGGCTCCTATCCCTTCAAGAGGCACTTTGTAGATCCCATTCCCAAGCACAAAATAAATTCTAAGGATACCAAAGAAAACACTTCTACGTACAACGCATAACCATCATACAAAATCCGCCCATAATTACAGTATTTTGGATGACTTGGTACAATCTCCCACTGCCATGTCCACCTTAGAAGTACTTCAATATTTCCCAGCACAATGAAAGGAACTATTGAATTCACTTGGCACCATCGACCCCTCGAACTCACTCATGACTTTTAACCTAGAAAAAGGTGAACTGTGACTACCCTCATCAGTCATATTTCAAGTCCCACTCATTGTAAATAACATTATCATTCATCGACATATCAACGATGAAGGTGCATTCACTTGTTTCATGTCCTCAAATGTTTGGAAATGATTATGATCCCTTGAGTTAGTTCCATCCTATATTACCCTTCGTGCATATGATGGGAGACCTTCCCAACCACATGGGTTGTAGGAGAACATCCCCATCAAGCTAGGGGGGGAAATGGTAATGATCATTATTGAAGTCATCGATGCCTAGCCTAACTACAATATATTGTTGGGTCACAGTTACATGCACACCATGAAGGTGGTGGCCTTCTCATTCTTTTGCATAATTATGTCACCCTTAACCAACTTAACTACTAATAATCCCATGCCACTATCAATACTGAGAATGTCCTACCCATAGTAGGTGAAGTTAACCCACCCCATTATGTCAACATAAACATGGGTGTGTACAAATATTTCAACCAGCTTTGGGCATATTCAATCCCAACCTTGATGGAAGATCGCATGTGCACTATTTTCACCTTTGAAGATGATTCTCCTCACCCAACAACATCATCATCAACACCCCCAATGAGTCAAGGAGTGGAACAAACATTGAATGCTTCGATAACCCCTATGTTCTAGATACCATTCTTGTACCCACCTACTGTTGTACAAGGATCATTGGTCATGTCTTAGTTAAATTTCCCTGAGATTATGTTAGGGATCCCAGTATGGTACCTCACACCACCATTCCTGGAGATGGTCACAAAACCTCTTGCACACTACGAAATGGTTCCAGTTCGACGAGTTACTCCCATAGTATCATGTCAAACCAACTCCACATGTGATCAACCCACTTCCTTCCATCACAAAAAATGAAAATGAGGGCATCATTCAACCCAAGTTGAAATCCCCTGCCAATGGGGGCATTAACTAACCCAAGTTGAAAATGCATTCCACAACTAATCATGTGCTTGAGTCTTCATCAGGAGCCTATAATCTTAACACTAAAAGTGCCACACAAAAAATTTCAACGCCCCTATCATGCATGATACACCCACAATATGAGTCACCCCACCCTGTGCTCTATGTGGTCAACAAGGCCACAAAATAAACCATTTCCCTACCTTGCAAAAAATCAAGAATATACTAAACACACTAGTTAGTGTCACACATGCATCCCAAGTTGTGAGTGTGGGCGCATCAACCTCCTTGACCCCTATTTCCAAATCGTTATGCACCAACAAAGCATGTTCGATTTACTCTTTGTTTGGGAACTATACACACTGTTTCCCCAATATCCCTCCCGTTCGGGATGCATTGGAAACAATTTGTATGAGCCATCCGTTGGTTGAGGATTCCCTGCCTCAACTAACAGACACCTCTTCTATAAATGTTGTTAGTACATTAGTAACACCCACAGTTGTGTCTACCACAAAAATGGTTATCACAACTACTGCTTATGCTACCACCCCACTTCACAACTAATCCCTATTGATCCTTAAGAACACCTTGACACATGTACATATTTCAGGAATTACTCCCATATGATCCCCAACCAATCTAGTACAAACACACCAACTCAAACGTTGCCATCAACAATAAGGAATGTTCCTCTATGTGTCGGGATATCATACACATGTTGATCATGTGGTGAAATATCCCACTATTTTTTACAATGTCCGATTTTACGCATTGAATGAGAATTTTTCCTTGAGCATATGTTCCTACAAGGCCAACTTTTCCACCTTGTGGTATAACCACAAGAATCACCACTAGAGAAAATTATTCCCAATGTAGCAGAAACCATTGAGAACGTATTCCCCCCTGGTCGATGTACTCACTAGTGAGGATTCATTATCATCAGACAAAGAGTCATCATCCTCCAATGACCCCCCCCCCACACCCATTACCTAACTAATCACATTGAGTTCACCCATTTACATTGGGCGCATGTCCATACATCCAAGTATCCTACCTTCTATACATGACTCACAAGCTTGACGTAAGTAGGGCCCCCACAAATGCACTACTTGAGCCCCATTGTTCATTTCACTTTCATATCACCAATATCACATCTTAATTTTTCACTCCCATCGATGGAAAACTAAAGCTATACTTTGTTTATAATGCATATGAATAACTCAAGGAAACTACATTGGCTTCATAGATGGCATAATTCATTGGTAAATGAACCTCGCCTTTGTTGCTTTGGATATTTGTAACCCCCACCAAACTTTATAGCACACAGGAGGAATTTCCTTGGGGACACTCACTAATAACCAAGCAGAATACGACATTGTTTCTCTTGTCCAACACCCTCCATCTCAACATCGTTCATCTACACATGCACATGGATTCCAATTTAGTTGTCTTGCTTCTCAACAACATCTTTCGTGTCCTCCATCCACTCCTCTTCTGCAATTTTTTGCGAGTGCACCTTCTCATGCAACAATTTGAAATTGTTATCTTCACCCATGTCCCAAGAAGCACCAACGCATTCGTTGACTCTTTCACCAACAAGGTCTTGAATTCGCACTTGACGCGTTATAAGTAACCCTGCACAAATAAACAATGTCTCTATACACCCAAGTATGGGTCATCAAAAGTACATGTACAAGTACCTATCACTATGCATGTATAAACATACATACCACACTTACATGTCAATAGAAATCTAACATCATGTGCACATACCTACTACTACACATTGATCATATCAACATATAAACATAACATCATCATCATCACCAAACATAGACACATCATACATACATGGGAAATGGGACATATGGTGCAAAAATAATGGTGTGTGTGTGTATAATAAAAATAAACACATTATACAACATGACGAGAACTATAAATAGTTCTCAATTTTTTATAGGATTCATTTAGTGGCTATTTTTACCCCTGAATCGAGAAATGGTGTTACCAATAGCAAACCAATTTTTTTCGGGAATAAAATCACAAATTTTGGAAACCCGTTGACTATTTTTTTTAAATTACATAAAAAAAAACTAATTTTAAAAATAAACAAATTAACGATTTTTATTTTGTAATTTTATACTAATATTTGAAAAAAATATATAACAATGTTAAAAAATTTAAAAATCCAAATACAAAATTAATAAATTAAAAACAACTTAAAAAGACGAATTAAAATGAAAAAAATTTAAAACATATATATATATATATATATATGTATGTAACAAATTAAAAATACAAAAAAAATTATTAAAATAATTTTTTTATTTAAAAAAATATGTATTTAAAAGAATAAAATTTTATTAAGGATTCTTTTAAAATAATATTAAAAATAAAAATAAAAACATAAAAAATCAAATAAAAAGCTAATTTTTTTTTGTTTTTTAAAATCTATTAAAAAAACAAAATATTTAAAAAAAAATTAACATTAAAAGATAAAATAAAAAATATTAAAAAACAAAACAAAAAACTAACTAACTCACTCGTTCACCCCCTCTGCTCCCCCTCCACCCCCTCCGCTCCCCTCCCCTCTCCTCCTCCCCCATTTCCCTACCCCTCCCTCCCCTCACTCTCCCCCTCTGCCCTTTATCGCCGCCCCTTCCTCCCTCCCCCCTCCCCCCACCTCACAAGTGGCCATCAAGCCATTTCTCGATGGGTGTTGCACGAGGCAAGGGCGAGGGCAGAAGAGACAACGAGGGGAAGAGGGGAAGTAGGAGAGGGAGGGGAGGGAAGGGAAGGGGGACAGGGATGGTGAGGTAGGGAAAGGGGCAGGGAGAAGAGGAGAGGGGAAAGGGGTTGGGAGTGGTGGGGGAGAAAAGTGGGTGGCATGGTGGGGGAGTGGGGTTCTTTGTGTTTTTTTAAATATATATATTTTTTTAATTTTAATTGTTTTATTTTTAATGTTTTATCTTTTAATGATTTTTATTTTTAATTTTAATGTTTTTTTTAAATATTTTGTGTTAATTTATTTTTTTTAATCATTTTTATAAAAAATTAATTGTTTTAGTTTTAAATTTTTTAATTAAATTTTAATTGTTTTTAAATGATTTTTAATGATTTTTTTTAATAAAATTGTATCTGTTTCAATAATAAGATATTTTCTTAATAAAAATTTCAAAATTTTAATTTTTTTTAAATAAAAGTTTAATTCTTTAGTAATTTTTTTTGTTTTTAATTAATTTTGTATAGACGTTTTAAATTTTTTTATAAAAAATGTTTAAAAACGAGGAAGGAGAAGTGATGGACACAAAGAGGGGAGGATTTATTTTTGAAGGACATGGTTTGAAAAATGCTACAATGTTTGCATTACATTTCGATTTAGACATTGACTGTAATATTTTTCATCCAATAATACTGATTGCCACGCCCATGCTTTCAAACAAGTTATACTTTTGGCATTTGAAAAAACAATGTGCATCTAGTAGCATTAGTTTTATAGTCAATAGTTTATTCTAAGGCTATTATTAGCAACAATATTGGTTTTTAAGGGAATGGTTGTCTTTTTAACCTTGAAACAAAACACAATGTTACTAGTAGCATAACTTTTCAGTTTGAAGCTTGATTTTGGTGTTTTTGACACAAGAAAATGGATTTTTAGTTCTAGAGTTCTTGTTGTCATGAATATAGAGTTCTCTTCATGTTTTACAATGTGTTAATATGATTTCATGTGCAAAATGACCCTCTAAGGAATATACAAAAGGAATCATGAGCCTTTTGGGGGATACATCATATTAAAATCGTCTCCCATAGTCTCTATCAAATACATATACAAAAAGGGGTTTTCATGGCCCTATATCCATACTGAAAAACAAAAAATCATGTGCCCAATGCACTCAAGCTACCCCTCCAGCTACTAGATCACGAGGCCCCATGGTAGCCAACAGTCGTATAACCTTACCTCTTGCTACCTCCTGGTCAGGCCCCCAAGATGGTCTTGTTCTATGTCATGGTATTTTCCTTGGGGGAGGATCCTCTCCTCGCCATGCATCCTGTGCCAGATGGCGTGCAACTTCCACTCGCCACATCACCAACCACCAACCCAGTCCACACACTGTAGGGATATGCAAAGTCTGGGAAAGCTCCTTGTCATCAAAATCACTAATCTGTCAGTTATCAATCTCGATGGTAATCTCGGTAAAGTGTCTCTCCAGCTCCACCAAGGCCGTAGTTGAAGCATCTCCACTGATGGCTCCCCCAACTGAAGCATCGCCACTCGCTTCCATAACAACTCCTATAGCCTCCCCTACGGGACCTACTGGCCCCACACACTCATCTCAATGATGACGACGATAAGCCCCGCATGGTGGCCATACTAGTCCAATATCTACATCATAAACCAAAATCAAATGATCAATACATATATCCCAAAGTAAGTACATAATCATAATAAATGTACAGAAATAGATATATCATGCTAAAAACGTAATGCATACTTGAAGCATCCCAACTACGAACTGGTCATGGTAGCTCTAAGTCTCCCATGTAATCCATCCTGCTCCATGGGTAGTGCTCCATCATTCCAATACGTCGAAGCCACACCTACATAAAATGAGAATTGTAATATGCCCTCACCTCACCACCTCCAAGGTATGGCATAATTCTACCCCATTATACCATTTGAGGATCTCGAGGCCCCATCGGTAGTACCACAACCAACAATCTCAGAGAGGGATACCTCTCCAAGAAATAGGGACACAGGACACTCCCATGACAAAATGTCCTCAACCTCCTCCCCCCCTCCTTCGACACAACTCATCCAGTTGCGCTATCATGCTCTCCTGTAGCATCAGACCCTAAGCAACTTACTTCCCAGCTATCACTCTCTCCACCGGTAACAAATAACCACCCACAAGACTATGAGGAACGATTGACCCTAAGATCCTCAGAACCACCGTGGCTACAACCCAAATTGTGAGAATCCAGAGATGCGTCACTAAAACCCCTCTTGAGTCTAGGGCATCCTCATCACTACCGCAATACTAATCAATCAATGCCAAGATCGTGTAGCCTCCCCCCATAGCTGGATGGACCGATGGTGTGCACCGACAATGGGTCAAAACCATTAAGAAGTATATATCCTGAGTTGTACTTCTTAGGTCCTCCAACCCTACGTGGAACACTGACTAATCTGGGTCCCACATCTGGATAATCTGATGAACTTAGAAAGGGGCACCTAGAAAAAATTAGGACCCTCAGATCTGTCAACGCCTATGTATCCTAAATTCCCCCCTAGATTGACTCTAGTATGTCCTCATAGATACACTCACACCACTCCACATCCATCTGCACTTGCAAGAAAATAGGGTTAACCTCAAGTGTGGTTAGTCATCATGATAAAACTAGAAGAGATCCCTAAACTATATTCTATGTGACCATGTTTCATAAACTTGCATGACATCACAACTAAGCCATAAACAACTCGTGCCTCACGTGTCATCTATCATGTTACCCACATGTATTATTTATGTGGGATATACATACTTCGGTCGTGTTCTAGTACGACTTAATTAAGAATAGATGTGCAAGAAGCAACATGAGATTCTTGACCTCAACTACGCACCTACATGACTATCCATTATACAATTGCATGGGACATCCACGGAGACAAACCTCAAAAATATTGTGCTCTACATGGACATGACCCTTAATCTCACACTACAACAATGTGAGATACCGACATTTTCTCATGCCCCATCATGCTAAAACGACAAAAACTCACACGAATGGTTTTGATGGCCCAAAACCATCCGTATGAGTATTTAGATCCCCCAACCCTAGATCTACCCCGATGCAAATACCAAGGATAAGGTTTAGACTTACTTGGATCTCATTGCTCAAAAAGTAATTGAACCACACTCCTAGAATTCGCTAAAGTACCCTCAGTAATGCGTAAGTCAAATGGTGCAAATGATTTTGAAGAGTGGGCCCCACCCCAATTTTAAATGAGTTTGTCCCAAACTTCCAAACCTCTCCACACCCAAACCATAACTCCGTCTAATGAATCATTTGCACCATCATATTAACACAATATATACTACACACTGTCATATCCTTCTTCTCCATCAGGAGCATTTCTTCTAGCACCCAATTTCCAAGAGCACCCCACAGGTGCACCATCTTTTGGAGTTTTTTTTTTGCATTATCCATACATTTTCCATTCTCTTTACTACACTTGTGTTTGTGCGTCATGTGTGCAAGACTACTCCTAGAACATGAATATTTTTTATCCCATAAAAAATGATGGAAGCGTTTTACAACAATTATTATTACGAAATTGGTCTATCAACACCCTTTTCCTCTCTAAGCATCACCGACCTACCATAATTTGTGCTTTATAAGAAGAAAATTCCATCCCAAACAGTCATCAAACTTCCAGTCTTGATGTGCCATCAACATCATTTTTGTGAATCCCACATGCCCCCAATGGGTTTTTCTTCCACAATAAATCTTATCATTATCTAAAACCCATGATTTTGACCCCCCCACAAGTATGAGGAATTTGCCTCACCTATGAAAGGCACCATCCATGAATCAATCATTTCATAATTGTGCATTTACACCTCCACCTCTAGAAATTCATGCCATCAAACTCCTCAACATATGTTACAAGGAAAATGTATTACGGTTGATCCATGTGGAGATTAGTGGCCACCCACCTATTCCATTGGCTCAAAACAATTGTCCATTTTGGCAGTTTCCTAGTTATTTTCTATAGTTTTTTGGGTCCCAAACTTTGGGGGCCAATTTGAGGCCCTAAACGGTGTTTTTTTGGTGATTTGAGGGGGAAAATGGTTTCCAATGACATACATCTCACCCTAGTTGAAATATGTAAAGCTCAAATAGACCTTTCCAATGGGCTATCGAGTGCCCAAATCAGAGATCGTATGCAAAAGTTATGACCCCCGGAAGTTGGCTGTTTAACTAACCACCTTGAAGCCGCAAACTTTATGGCGGTTCATCTTCTAGGGTTATGCTTTGGAAATTTAGGGTTCTTTCCTTCACGCTTATTATAAATAGGCCCCCTTTGGCCTCATTTTGTATTCACCTTGGAATGAATGAGCGTAACAACCACATATCTTCTCAGAGATAGATACCACCATTCTAGTTGTTGTATTTATAGTCTATTTTATTTCCTCCATTTAATAGAATATGTGTTTATTGAATTTGTTTTCATTGCAATATGTCTCTATTTATGATTCTATATATGTTCTTTCATTTCGTTCACACATAAATCCATATCAACAACCTTCTCATACATCAATGAGCATTCACCCCTTTGCAAATATCCTTCGTATCATCACCCCCGCATAGATGCCAATGGAGCCCCTTCCTATGAAGCAACCAATTCTATTCAGTAATTGATTCATGGGGAACCCATCTTTGCGTTTGCAAAAAAAGCCCTCACTTCATCTTGCAAAAGGTTTTCCAACCCACTCAAAACTGTGGGAACCCCTCCCATCATCAAAATTGACTCCTCAACTCACCAAAAACTGCAATAGTCCCACCCATCATCAAATCGTCCCCCCAACATGGCCAAAACCACGGGGACCCCACCAATTAATCTTTATGTACAAAAAATCCCCCAATACACTAAAAACTACAGCAACCACTCCATTCTTTTGGAAGAAACCTTATGGTCATATTTGATCGATGTAGTTGATTCCCCATACCGCCAACATTGTCATTTTTGTTAGTCTTTATTCCCTCAGTGTTGCGTGACTCCAACAAATCCCTTCATCTACGGTTTGTCTCCCTTCGTTACAATTTGTCCCTACATTTTGAAGAATTTAGTTGTCATTTACTCCCTATGTTTGCATCGATCGTAAGAAGTTATGATCCCCATGCTTATCATCCAATCTTATGCCACACCATTCAATCTCACAGTTGGTTACACCATGAGCTTGGTTCATATAATAAGACCCTCATCTTATCAAAAAATTCAAATCTCATCAACCTCGACACCTCATACTCTAAGAGTTGCAGTGGTTATAGTGGTACCTTGGTATCCCTTTCAATCAATATAAGCGACTTCCTTGACATACATAGGGAGAGTCCTTAGTTCTCCCTAATGTAATGGTATCCCCTATTCTCGACGTGAACACAGCTATTGCATCAGGAGGAGTCGAATGTTTTTCCAGTAGCAATATTCACATTTGAAAATCATGGTAACAACATATATGGTATAGTGTATTCCCCACTCAGTAATTTCACTAGTATTCCAAACACCCACCCTCATGGGATTCTTCACATTCTTGACAGATCCTCTTCTTCAACACCATTGACATCCGTTCCATATTCATGTACTCTCACATTGTTTGAAGCCGCCTTCATCCATGTACCAACAGTTTATGATGGGCCCGTTGGTATCTTAATTTTGTATCCATTCTATCCATATTAATGAGCATGGGAATTCTCACCTCATTTGTAGTATCCCCAATATGAAAATCATAGATACCAACTCAAACTCCTAGGCAAGAAGTGGAGAATTTAAAGCTATATGCAAATCCTAGCTTTTGCAAGCCAAGAAATGTTTATTTCCAATTAGATTCAAATGGAACTATAATCTTACTAATTTTGTATTTGAAAGTTATGCAAGATGCTATGAAACTTCAAAACACTCACTTAATCCCCTAGTAGAATCCTACTTCGACTGAGGCACAATTTTTGGGTGCATCATGCCTAGGAAGTCTCCTTTGGTAAACCAAAGGCTAGAAGGAACAAACCCAATTAATTATTTGGAATTCCAATGGATTAAGATGCACTCAATATGTATCTAATCTGAAACTAAGTCCCAAACTACATTAGAGTTCAGTTAGTATATATTACCAGAGGTTTTATTTCACTCAGGAGTGATTTGGAAGTGATTAGAGAATCAAGACAACACAAATAGTTGATTTTTAACTTGACCTAAACACATCGAATCCACATGAATTTATGATCTGATTATGTGGATGGGATCTATATTTTATCTCCTACCCGTAGCAACTTACAAAATTTTGTTCGGTACCCTAGATATCAATATATGACCAAATTACTACAGACTAGTCATACTTACTAGGCCAACCAAATAAGCAGTTTTTTTAGCATTCCCAAATCATACCCAGATCTCACAAATTATGAAACCAATGTTGGGGATGGGATCTATAGGGTCGCACCTAACTGCATCACTTTACATAAGCCAATTTGAATCTCGGGTTCTCTATATACAATTCAAATACTAAAAGCTAGTAAAAAATCCAATACAATGAGCATAGGAAAATTCAAGCACATGGAGACAAAAATGAAGTTGCAGACAATGGACATATCTAGTATTTTATTATTATGGCAGGTATTCATTTACATCAAAATTCTATAATGAACAACAACCATGGCTCATTAAGCTCAAATCCCAAATCAAACTCTTCTATGAGATCACACTAACAACATCAACTATAAACAACACTTAGAACCACTAGAAATTCAACAAATTGGAACAACTACTAGAATCAACTTGTTCAAATATAAATCTGTGTGAATGAACACTATTTCCATCCATCATACACCAGATGAAAGGACAAATACACTTCAAATGGTGGCAATAGTAGCATAGGGGCCCATCTCCCTAATGGTATGCAAGGGGCACATATCCTAAGCAATTGAGAAGCAATGGAACTCAATAATAATAACAATGCATCAACCAATATAACCTCCAAATAATACACAAACCCTCCTTTTATTCTTTCTCCTTGACCCCCAAAACCATGCTACAAAACCATGTACAAAAACTATGGGGAGGAACCTAACCCTTGATTTTTTCCACATTGGACACATTCAATGTACCACTTATGTCTTCTTCATCTAATTCTCCCTCCAACAACCTCTTGGAACATTCCCTAACCATCATTGACCATTTCTATCCACGTTGGTTGGATTTGGTCCATTAAATTTGAATTTGATCCTTAAGTTTGAATTTGGGTTCATTAGTTTCCTTATTTTAAGGAAACACTTGTATTAGGTGGTTGGAATAATTAATTTCTCATCTAAGCATCCCTTTGACTTTTTCAACATTTTATATACCACCCTTATTCATCATTTGGGCCCCATTCACACCTTGAACCAACTTTTACATCAATTTAAATAATTTTCCTTAATAAAATTTAACCAATTTTAATACAAAGGAAAACTTAGGATAAATCCAAATTCCCAAATAAATTTATTTATCCATTTGAAATTTGGATTGTGAATTTCCTCTTTCACATTGGTTAGGATTTTATATTGTTTACTTGTATTTTTCCTTTGAAATCCTCACCAACCTTAGGAGACTTAGCTTAAATGATGAATCCACATAGCCCACCTTCTCCTTCAAACTCCTACCTTGGTCATTTAGCTTAGATTTGACAACTTTCATGACCATGACTAAATGACTTAGGCCTTTAAGGTCCTTATCAAAGTATGGGATCATTACATCATTTGTATAAAAATAACACTTTTAGTTACCGCTCCACCATTATCCTTCCCCCTTTGGAAGGGTCTATTCATCCACCTATGTTTCCCATGCTTTCAAGAGAGACAAAGAGAACACAAAAGAAACAATTATGCAAATTTTTTCCTTACAATGCCCTCTGAACCTCATACATTAGGGGGCATATATTATCACAAAAATATCACACACATGCGAAATTTAAACAATTTGCATGGTAAAGCATCATCAACATACAACATGCATCCAACTGAGGAGATCTCCACAAGACCCCAAAAGAAACATGATTCCAAAAATGCCTAAAAGCAATCAAAATGCAATACCATGCAGATAATGGTCCGTTTATATGTGCTATAGCATGTGCAACCATTTCAATTCCTATGCAACCAACACAAATTTTTCTTCAATATCTATGCGACTGACACAAACAGTGGGGTCTCACCCATTAGTGGCACATTAAAGGATCATGAAATATTTATGACCTCCAAGAGTTTGAATTTTTGGCTCTTCACGCACTTGGTTGCATTAAATGGCTTATTTTGTGTACCTTGGAGCTAGATCATGGATGATTGGGTTAACATTGGGATCTTGTTATTCTTAGCCACCTCTTGGCCTATAAAAGAAAGCCATGGGAATGATTGTTGCAAGGAATAAATTAGAGAAAGTTTATGTTTCTAGAATTGTGCTTGAGATCTCTTATAGCTCACATTTTCCCTCTTGTTTAACATTCACCAAGCTCCCTTTCCACCTTCCTCCAAGGGCAAGTGTTCTTCTCATTTGTTCTTCAAGCCACTTGACATCTAGTGTGGAATAAATAGATCTCCCTTAGAGGAATTATTTTCCTCCATTTGGAAATCACATCTCCAAGTTGTTGTACATGCTTGACCATTGGGCAATACAAGAAGTGGTTTGGCCTCTATTAGTTATTGGAGTTTGCATTCCTACCCATTTGCATTTTGTTTAATTGTGTTTCCATTTTCTTTGTATTTTTCTCTTTCACTAACAACCACTTGCAGAATCACTTGGATCACTCACCCACCAACAAAGGACACCTAGTACTAGGGCCTTGTTGCATCCTACAAGGATTTTCCACTAACCAAGTGGGAAGGATTCACCCTTGTGCAATCTTTTTCACAACAAGAGTTTCATTTTTTTGGTGACCATATTAACTCTATAGATTTGTCACAATAATGGTTTAAAATAGAAGATTTGGGTCTTAAGGGTGAGGAGGCAAAGGCTTCTGAGAACATGTATATAAAAACACTAAAATACAATTATATAAGACTAGTGAATTGAGATAATACCCTCATTTGATCTATAAGTAAAGATGAAGGATCATACACACCCAACATAGGTTATTTGGTTATCCATGAAGAGGAAGATCAACCTGATCATTGTTGGTGGTATGCTACTACATGGACACATAATTTTCCTCTAAAGTGTAATATCTTATTATGGTTGGGCCTCTCAAATAAGATTCCTATATGGGATCTAACACTAAAAAAATATATTGTAGCCCTCGAAGATGACCTCTCTATAAAGAATATGGTGATAATATTGAAAATCATTTTATATCCTACTCATACATTAAAAAAATGTGGGATCATGCTTCATAAATCAATGTCATTCAGTTCACTTGGGCAAGCCAGTCCATTGATCAAGATTTATAGACTTCGTCAAACAAACGGTTTTCTATAAGGCACACTTGGATCTACCTATAATTTTCATTTGGGGGGTTTAAATATCTAGGAAAAAAGTAGTATACGATAACTCTTTTATCTCCCCTTCTATTTATGCTTCAAAATGATTAGTTGTTCTTATCCATTTCCTTGAAGATGATAAGCCCTAGATAGTTAGAAGGTTTATGGAAGAACATGTAGATAGATATGTCCCATGGCTATATTTTGATGGTGCTTCACAGGGAGCCCCAACTATGGGTGGAGTAGGTGGTATTCTTCACATAACAAATCACGATTGGATCAAGTTTACAGTTGGTGTGGTGATTAACACCAATAACATAACAAAAGTGATGGATTTAAAGTTTCCTTTGTCATTGAAAATCATGAAAGGAGTGAAAACCCTACAAGATTTTGGAGATTCAAAATTATCATAGATTGGATGAAGATTAAAACAAACCCAAAGAACATAATTCAAGTTCCTTTATATGAAGAGTTAACCAAGCTGGTGGGCCTTATACAAATAACAAATTTTGAGCATATATATAGATAAAGGAACCTATTGTCTGACCAATCATTTAATACTAGACTGTGGGTGGGAGAGGAAATATGGAACGGATGGGATATGGTAAATCAAATTATGGCAATGTTTGACTGTGGGCCTCATCCAAGGAAATGTTAGTAGATATCTTTAGTACTATAGATACTTTTTTGAGGGTAGGTTTACTTGATATTTGTTAAGTGGAATACAAATAGCTTTGGGTTTTGGGAATATAATGATGATGGACATATTTATGTTTTCATTTGGATTATAGATTTAGATGGTTAAAATATCTTTGGATCTTTGTACATGAGGGTTTATTATCAATTCAAATAGACTCATTTTTTTCTAAGGAAAAAAACATGGACGAACTAGCAAACAAACAAAAAAGTTAGCATGAAAATAAAAATTAATATTAAATTTAGTCCGAATGAACATTAATCACTATCAGTCACTATCATCATCATCACCATCATCATATGGCATAATAAATAAAAATAAAAATTGAAGTCAAACTAAAATTAAAACAAGAAATAAAAATTAAAACCATAATTGAAGATAAAATTAAAGTTAAACACGTATGCTTAAAGATTACAAAAATATACACAATAATTAAAAGTTAAAATGAAAATCACATTAAAGTTAAAACTAGAGTTAAAGTTTGGATTAAAGTTCAAATTACAATTACAATTTAAGCACTGGATTTACACAAAGATGAGATATTGAGATATTATAATGACAATATATATGAAGTATATGTAATAGGATCGTATATAAACAGAAACATAGATTCAAATATACACACAAATTTACATGTTTAAATGAAATTTGTAATAATACTAACTTACAAATAAATAAAATTTTCTTGCATTGATAATAAAAACAACTTTTAACTGGGGCAGTAGGTTTTGGGGTGTCATCCTTGAACCTTAAGGAAATATAGTAGTAACTTATCCTTGCAGATTAGGGATTGTTACAAATAATCAAGCATAGCATTATGCCTTATTCTTGGGCTTGAACCAATCTATTACACTAGCTATTCATTTTATAGTGGTGATTGGAGATTTTCTTCTTATTCTCTCTTAAATTAGGCATCGACATGAATTGGTAGATCAAATAGTTGGATGACTTCAAAAAGGAATCATTGGTATTCTCCCTCAAATTCCATCTCTTCACTTATTTCATGTCCTAAGAGAGAACAACTCTCAAGATAACGGATTAGAAAACCAAGCCTCACATATTACTCAAGGATTTTAATAGAAAATGGGGGCCAAATTCAAATTAAAGCTTGTTCCTAGACATTTATTCATGTTAATTCAATTCGTTAATGATCAAATGTGATGGTAGGTTTTTAAATGGAATTTGGTACTATTTTATGCCATGTGGAGGTTGAAAGGCTCTTTGGTAATTGAATTCCACTGAATTCCAATGACTTACACATATAGATTAAATGATGGTTTGTTGAATGGTACTCTTGGATAGGGTGTATTCATGATATTGGGAAAGCTAATCATGTTTCTTCATCTCTAGTTTGTAAATTATAGCGGAGAGGGATGGGTTTCTGAGGACAAGAACATTGGAATGGTTTATTTGTTTTTCATGGAATATATTGCCACCTCTTATGCACTAGGAGATTGGATGTTGATTTTGTTCAGTGGAAGATTCAATTTATGTTGGCTGGTAAACTTCCCTGGTTATCGTTTTGATTCTCCCCTCTCGCTCATTTGGATATTTTGTGATGAAAGATCAAATTTTGAAATTATTAGATTGGTTCTAGTTATGGGGAGTGGTATTTCTCTAAGTAAATTTCTAAGACAATAGTGGAAAGAGTCGAGTAGGAAGCAAAGTTGTTTTACCCCTTTGTAAACTGGTCATCTCATGTGAATTCCTTTGAAAAATGTGTGGCAATTATTGTGTAGTACAAATATAATGTCTTCAATTGGGGACACAAGGTTGAATTGTGAAGAATTTAGATTCGTTCTTGCTTCTAGGGAGTGGTATTTCTCTGAGAAATTTTTTGAGATTTTAGTGGAGAGAATCGGGCAAGAAGCAAAGCTATTATATCCATTTAGAAACTGGTTACCTCATGGGGACTTCTTTGAGAACTTTGTGGTAAGTGTTTGGAAGGTCTTAGAGTATGTCTTCATTAGCAATTGGATAGCTCAAAATTCTGGGCTTTTAAGTCTGAATTGGCTCTCTAGTGAAATTAATTTGGGATTAGGAATGGAAAATAAGATTAAGGAAATATTTGGGATAGTTAGGGATGTTCAAGTGGATATTCAAGACATTCGACAATAAATGAAATGGATGAAGGAACAAATGGAAGGAATTATAGCTACATTGGTTTGCAGTGTTTCAGACCATGTGCCCATACTAGATAACCATGCAGATGAAGTAGAATAGGATTCCTATCATCTCAATGCTAATATTTCTTGGTTTAATATTCACTTAAATGGAGTGGAAGGTACAGTTCATGTTTGTGATGCACAAGTAAAGGAAATATATTTAACTCTAGCTAAGCATGAAGATCTTATAACTTGTAAGAATTATGGAATGGATGACAATTATGGGAGTGAGAACAATAATGGATAGCCAATTCGTCAACCTTCCCTTGTTGTTATCTCAAGCTCAAGTGAGTAGGACGAAGTGGAACCCGAAGAAGATGTCAACATATCCAATACCAATGTCATCCTAGATGCAGACGCAAAAGACCAAGTTATAAAGAGTGATTATAGCTCATTGTAATTTTCAATTTGCATGCTTCATTTTAAAAAAAACTTACTAGCCTAGTTGTCAAAGTTTATAGCATTACATTTATATGTATACATTTTGAGATAGTTTTAAAAATTTGGAGGATATAAAGGATATTGTTAGAACCATTGGAGACACCGTTAGATATCCATTGAACTACCAATTTGTATCTTTTGAAGTTGGTTTTCCTATTGTTTATAATACAAATTAACCATTTTAGTTAAAAATAAAAATAAAAACAACTATTAAAAAAATGTAGTTATGTGGTAAGGATTTATAGCTCAAATTTGTAACTTCAAGTAATTATATATCTCTTACAAGGTAGGTTATTAATATTTTTATTGTTATTGTTTGCTTGGATTTAATAGTGATTCAAATAAGTTTAATTCCAATAAGTAAAAGATTAAAGAACATTAATAAATACTTTATAGTCCAATTATTTAGTACAAATTAAATTATATATTTTGTATAAATAACTCATTTTAGAATCATTTTAATACATAAGAAATTATATATTGTTATTAGAATAGAGAAAAATTCGTATAAATATAATGTTAAAAAAATTAATATAGAGGAGGCAGGTAAAGGAGGGGTCATCTTTGACTTTGGAGGAATAAAGATTCAATCCTTTGTTTGGGGTTTGGGCAAGATGACGAACAACTAAGTAGAGTGAGTGGCTTTAATGCAAGGAATAGAAAAAATGGTAGAATGAAACATTGGAATCTTTCAAGTTTTGAGAGACTCTTGGATAAGCATCCAAAATATGCAAAGCATTCATTCTAGCAAAGAAAAAAGAGGTCAGGAGAGTTCAAAAGAGAATTTTGGATTATTTCCATGATATTTGAAAGGTCCCTTTTTTCCACGTTAAGCATCAAATAACAAGGAAGCGGATAGTTCAATAAAGGCTCCAAACTAAGGCAAGGTGCAATATTGATTAATAACTCTAGTTCCTTCATTAAATGGACTTCATGATTTGAAACTTAGGGAGTTGGTCCCTTGATATGAAAATTGGGGATAATGAGTATAAAGTACCTAACACTCATCAAAGGAGTATCCAGGACAATATGGAACTCACTTCATGAGAGCAGGATGTAGAGCTTTTAGTGGTAAATGTAGTGATATTTGGAGGACAAATAGATGGCATGTTGGTGGATTGTTATGAGCATCAAAGGCTCATGTCCTAGACCATTTATACCCACCATCCTTAATCAAATGGATTGCAAAGGATCCCATGTGATTGAATTCATGGAATGCAGGTGATTTGATTTGGGAGATCCCTCGCACGCTTTCTAGCCTATCAAATATGGTAGAGTTGAGACACTCTTCATCATATGTGTTCTTCTAGGAGCTGAAAAAGAAGTAGCATTTTCAAAAGACAAGAAGGGAATAAGTATGTAGATAGAGGAAGGAACCTGCTTCCTTTTGTGTAGGTTATCGCAATGAAGAAGATTTTGGAAGAGATTTCGACGCTGAAAAACACCATGGCAAATTACAAGAAGATGTTGAGATGTGTTTTTGAGGTCGCCTTAGCTACTTTGGATGAGGATAGGAAAATATCTATTGGCATCACAAGCATTGACTCTCGCATGGATGATGTTGAAGGATGTTGCCAGGTTCAATTTGGTGAGATAGAGGAAATAAGATGAATGGTACAAGACATGGAGAGGCTTCATATTTCAAGGCATGAGTAGATATGAAAGGGTATAGCAGATATAAAGCATAAGCAGCATGAGAAACTCATGACTAGTAATGAGAGAAATAGGAATCACTTTTTCCAGATGAAGGAAATTATTACTGAAATTAAAAAGGATTTGGATGATTTATGCAGAGGAAACATTGAACCCGTGCAATAAGAAGGGGCCTCCCCGATGGAAGAAGTATTCAATGTACAACAAAGCATAGTGGATGAACAAAACCAAGAATGAAATATTCAACCTTTCTATCAATATTTTGATATGTATTTTATGTATATTTATGTAGACAGTTTATTAGGAACTACTCTGTTAGAGAAAGTACCATAGGATTTGGAGGATAATGTAATTTTGTAACTTTGAAAGAGCTAACAGAAGCAAAAAAATATATAAACTTATCTAGTTCAACTCTCATTTTGAACTTTTTACTGAAAGCTTGTAAACGATATGTACTCTTTAATTATATATAAACATATTTTTTCAATTTTATTAAGAAAAATAATAATAAAACAAGTTATTGATAAATCATCTACATTCATTATTGACTTATTAACTAAGAATCCAAAGTACTGATATGGAATTATGACAAAACCCTTTATTATGTTATAAACAAAGACTTTCATGTACCATTATGAAAAGTAATTTTTATATTAAATATAAAGTGTTTTGGATTAAAAGATATTTAAAATCTTTATTATATTTTAATTTAGACAAAGTTAAGAGAAAAAACCATATTTAATTTTAAATGCATAAATTCATAAACTTATTGATATTTTTTTAGTATATCACTAATAAATGAAACTTATAAACTATGTATTTAGTTTTTAATAAACTTGTAAACCACTTTAAAAATATATATTTTTATAGTTTAATGGTAACTTGTATATTGATTTTATTATGGAATTTATGTATTTTATTATGTTCCCCACAGGGAATATATATGAATTGGTTAGGTAGAATAATTCAAAGACATATTTAAATTTTTTATTTTTCAAATGTTTTTACTATAATTTGATTAATTTTTATTTTTTGAATTATTTAAATATTGAATTAACTTAGCTTCTCTTGGTCTTTTGCAGGTAGCGTTTGCTTGGGACTTTGTGCCCCAAGGCCCGGTCACGTGATAGGGTAAGCAGTGGCATTGGAAAATGCTTAGTTTGAGTTAATGGTATTCACACGCTTTTGGCAGTGGAAATTGGTTTGATTAATGCAAAATAGTTGAGGGCAAAATCCCAAAAATTTCTTTGACAAAAAAGAATTAAATGAGCTAGCCAAGTTTCTCCCTCGCAATAAATAACTGATAAGAAGGGACCCATTGAGAATGAGGCATACCTATAAGGTGCACTTTTGTTGGGCGTTATTGCTGTTGGTAATTGTGAGAGATAATTCCGCACCATCATGAAGTGATGGATGCAAATTATTAATATAATCAGCTCCATGGAGGCCTGGAATTTGACGTTCCATAGAACGTTTTTTTTCATTTTTACACGTATTTGACATGTAAATTTTTTATGAACCCGTCAACATTGACAGGTAAAAAAATATTAAAAACGTCTATTTGACGTTTATAAATTTAGATATCCCATCAAAATTTTTAATACCTATATGAACTACTTAAACTTAGCCAACAATTATTAGTCATTGTGTTGGGTCAACTCTTATCCGAGGAACACATAAATGCTAGACTTCTTTATTTCAGTGTATGTGTATTGTATTTATTTATATTTTGTGTTTCTAATTGTATTATTAGTCTTCACATTTTTCCAAAGAAAATATCTAAAATTTTCTTCTTTAAAATTTTATAATTTGCTTACAGTAGTTATTGCACATATTCACATTTATATATAATATTAAAAATAAATTGACGCTTAGCAAAATTGGTTAAACTGTCAAATGATAGGCACTAAAAACTTGAAACCGTCATTAAATTTTTATCGACAAGCACAAGAAAATTGACTTTCCAGACCTGGCTCCATGGATCGATGTGGAGAGAGAATTGACGATACAATTGAGTCTGTGGAGAATAAATTCAATTGGTCAGGATGTGCAATCAATCAATATGAATTAGAACAATAAGAGCCGAGTCTCAATAAATTATGTATGGGATGTGATGGTGGTCGATTCATTGATTGGAATTAGTTGGAAGTGGTGATTGATTGATTAATTCATTTAATTTGGCAGAAGGGGAGATAGAATTAGAGGCCGATATAGAATTCTTAATAGGTGTGGCAGCTCCCATTGGCTCAGCCCAGCCATGCCATGAATGCAATGATGCAGAGACCATTTAATAAAATTTAAGGATACAGATCCATATATGTTTTTCTTAAATGCCTACTGCAGCAACCGTTCCTCGCAAATTCGCAATTTACAATAAATATCGGGCAGAAGCACGAGGGGATTAAAGGAAGAGTTGGAGGCCTGTGATAAATATTAGACATAAATAGTATCATGCATTCAAGGGGATATATAATATATATGGACGAAAGTAGAACTTGGCATCCATTAAACTTCTTTATGGAGGTGAAGCACGTTGTGTTCGGTGCAGATATCGCTCAAGGGAACTGGTAGAATGAGTAAATGCTTTGTGTCCAAGTCACGCCACGTTCTTTCTCAGGCTTTAAAGTCTCCAATAATCTCCCAATCAGGGAAGATTACCATTGCAATTCTATTTAATACTCTTACGTCATTGTCTCCAACTAATCCAAATCCCTACAAATAAACAGAGAAAATTGGTCTGCAATTTTCAATTTATCCTTCTTCTAGATTTGTAATTTATTCATCATTAAATAGGTATCAATGAAGTTTCAGAGTAAATCCTTGAAGAACCATGCCAAGAAGATTTATGGATTCTTTGATTTGCCACTACTGGTCACCTTATGAGCATCCATTACACATTATGGATTCTATTATTGTAAATTTGGACTATTTCTTGAATTTTCCATGTTATTATATATTCTCTTTAATGGAAACTGCACAGTTTGACATCCATATAGAAAATCCAAAGCCCTTTAAAACTTTGTGCTTTCATTCATTCATTCGTGCATTTATCCTTTATACTTTCATCACAATATTTTATATAAAACACAACTGCAGCTACAGTCTACAAACGACCAAAACCACTGTGCCGAGACTCCACTGATTCGATTGCAACGCCACTCACAACACACTTCAATTCACGGGCATATCAACTGCCACATGGCCATTGACATTGAAAAGCAATGGCACACCATTCTATGCTTGAGTCTATATAAGAGGGAGTGGCACGACGATGAAGTACTTATTATAACTAGCTCTCATGTTTGTCGCACACAATCTTCATTTTATTTTTTTCTTCCGCTGGCTTTGTTGTTTGGTTGTTT
The DNA here is from genome assembly GCA_001517045.1 of Pseudotsuga menziesii. NCBI lineage: Eukaryota > Viridiplantae > Streptophyta > Pinopsida > Pinales > Pinaceae > Pseudotsuga > Pseudotsuga menziesii. Next base: position 63,839 of record LPNX010481965.1, read on the forward strand.
ACTTTTCACCTACAGACTTAGAAGACGAGGAATACCAGTTGCTTGCTTGCTTGCTTACTGGAACGATGTTACTGGAATACCAATGAGTGAAGAAGTCAGTCACTTTATTTTTGTATGACCTTGATATCAACATTTTCCTTTGTCTTATTATTAGTTCTGGTTAAGGCAAAGATATACATGGAAAGTCAAACTTTTTTTATTTGATATTATTGCTTAATTTTTCAAACTTTTTTGACTTCATATTATTTCTTAATTAATTATTTTAATGTTGTTTTGATAGTGTTTTGTTATGTTTTTAGAAAAATAGTTTCTTAAATTGAACTTTTAAAAAATGAATAAACATATATTTATTTTTTGAAAAATAAGGTGAAGGATGCTTAGGATTTGGCATAAATTCATGTTGGTTGAATCTATTTTTCACAAACTAAAATTAATTTAAAAATTGAAAATTAAAGGATTATATATATATATATATATTGTCCATTGATTAATGGAATGTAGGACAATGTACGTCACTTTTCTGCATACACTTATGGTAGATACATTGCGATTCTCATTCATTCAATACTCTGCCACTTTGTTGCAAAATCTTTTTGGAGCCACCACTTTGGGAAATGTCAAAATTTTATCTCTGCCAACTTCCTGCAATCTGTTAGTAAAATAATATGTCGAGAAAAAGATGAGAGTTACCAGATTTATCAAATGGGAAGTAGGATTTAATAATAATAAATGATGTGCACAATATGATCCAATAATAATAAATTTTGTGGATTGGATTACCTGTAGTGAGTGACAAAATAAGAGAGAAAGATGGATATCTGAATTAAACCCAAATCCTTGTGTGGAAAGTACTTGCTTCCTTCTTCAAAAGTCATGAAACACAAGTGGGATTCACTGTTCTTTTCCTAAACACAACCATACACATCATCCTCATGTTTCAACTCTTCTATACTCTTGGATTTAAATGGAACAATTTCATAGGCACCTGCCATTGCCAAGGGTTAAATGTGGAGAATTCTGGATAGAGAAAATTACCTTCTAGCATGTAGACATACATTTTCCATCCTTTGGGACTAATTTAGAGTTTATGAACATTCAATACCATAGACATGCTATGCAGTCTATTGTGAAAAGCGTCCAGTTTAGCCTTGCATCGTCCATGGAAATTGTAAGTGGATGCACGAAATAAAGAAGAATAATGGGAAATCGGGTTCTTGTTTACTGGAATTTTGAGGCAAATAATATATTTTAACTCAGCTAAAACTCATTTTCATGCCAATTTAGTTGGAAACCACTTTTGAAGTCTGAATGTGTATGTTAAACAAAATATAGCACTTATTTTTTGGTTCGGAGTCAAATTTTAACAAGTTATCAGCCTTCATGACTCCTCGACAAAACTTGAGGTGGGGTCGTAGGTGGGATGAAGAGGCTTTAATAAACTTGTTTTAGAAATTACTAAGTAAATTGTTTTCCTGGGAAAAGTACCACCCAAATGCTAAATAATTGACATTGTACAGGAAAGGACTCTTAATTTGTTGAAAGACAGAAACCAAGCATGAACCAAGGTCATTTCCCCCAAAGTAGCATCATGCAGAGAATTGCTAATTCCACAGAATTACCAATTCCACAGTAACTCTGAAAATCACGGTTATTGTAACTTCTAAAGTTTCCTGGAAATTAAAATTTCTTAACATCATCTTCATCTTATAGGTTGTTGCAAAAGGACTAGCCTTGATTGTTGCATCGCTAATGTGAAGGATGGTGAGGCCATTGTCACATATAGTTTAGACTACAATACTTTTTTTTCCCAACAGCTAGTATTATATTCTAATTTTACAATAAGATGCTTATGGTTATTAATTGAGAAAGGTTTGACTTTAACCTTAAAAGAATTATATATATAAAACAAACCATTTTTGTTTATTTGTTGTTGATCATGGAAGGATTTGATACATGTACATATGCTAATCTTTATGAAGAGCTATAGCATGCGTATGTTGGTCCTCTCGTTAATGTTGCTTGGAGGGTTTATAAGGATGATTTTCTTTAACATTCTCTTTTCTTATGATATTCAACCATAAGAGGTAATATTCGAGTTTGTAGAGATTAATCCAATCAATAGATGGAGAAAGACACCACACAAACCTGAAATGTACATGAGCATAGCTACCGAAGAATACATGTGCCTTTTCTGCATTTACTTCTTCCATCACATTCCTCATAGATCTTTCAAATGCAGTCATAACATCCACTCCCATGTTTACTGTTTCTCCTTCATAAAAATAGCAGCCCCTGAGAAATTCTCTTCGTCGGTCCAGATGGAAAAGTTAAGGTGAAATTCTCTTCGTCACTCCATATGGAAAAGTTGAGGTGCAAATTCTAACAAGTAAAGAAACTTTTCAAATTTAACATAATGTAGAAAGCATGGAATGAATTGTGATGTTTGAGATTAGACTTTCTTATTTTTCAATATAGGTTTTTGGAAAAATACGAAGAAATGGCCCCAAAAACATTTTATGGTGCTTCGTGTCAGACAAGTGATCACCATTAGGTGATTTCACTTATTTGTGGATCTGAACCTATGACCAACATAAACTCTGTTCCATGACTAAGGTCTTCAAGAGTCTAACAAAGAATCCAAATTCAACCATTGCATTGCTATCAAACTGCAAAGTAAAAGCTTACCTTCTCAAGGTCTTCTCAAAGTTCCACCAATGACCTGTGTTGAAGACTAAAATATCTGCATCCTTTCAATACCGAGATGTCCAGTCAACCAAATCCAATTTCATTGTAATTCTAACTTCAGGAGGAGATCCTTTCGGAGGGAGGCCTTGCAAAACCAAAAAAGGTGCCCTGTAATATTCCACAGTGCAATTGAACTCCTTGAATCTGAAGGACAAAAAATCCCTTGTGCTTTGAAATGGGGTTTCCATTCACCTCATATATTTGGAGTTTGTCTAGAACTGCCTCTGCTAGCATGAAAATGAGTGATTCCCATTGGTTTCTTCCAATTGAATCACCAACAAAGACTACTCGACAGTTTCGTATCCTATTTAGCATGTTGCTTGCATTGAATCTAATATCACATAAAAATAAATCGGTTCAAACAAAAAATATATATCTACCACAAAGGCTACCAGATTATTTAAGTTTCTCTTTAACATTCTAAACGTGTTCAATATGAAACTTTGTGAAAATTCTGATATCAAATAGAATAAACAAACAATATAAGACTGCCATTCAAATTACACAACAAATTCAGTATAAGAATATGCCACTGGTCTCATTCTGAACTTTCTAACCATTATTGAATTGAATATCAATTTTGATTTTGAATTGTAAAAGCTCGGGGCTCAAATGTACCTACATTCTTATAAGGAACCCATGTTCTTCTTCCATTGTTTGTCTGTGCCATTGGATTTTTCATTTACAGGTGCAACAAAAATTGTAGTCTACAATAATTTTCAATGAGATTTCAATATAGAGTATTTATTATACAGTGTTCAGTATAGGGTATTCATTATACAATATTTTTCAATGAAATTTGAGTATACAGTATTTAGTGTACAATATGTTTTAAATAGCTTTGTAAGTATAAGATAGAAACAATTGTGCTTCTTTTTGTGTGGATATTAAGTAGCTAATACGTTAATACATTTAGTGTAAGTATTAGTAGTAAGCTCTATACTCATATTATTTATTTGATGCTTCCTCTTATTCCCAATACTTCATGGTGTTCATGTTCTCTTTATTGAACTAGTGTGTTTAATGTATTTCTTACTCATGCTTATCTATGATGTTGTAGATAAATATTATGATGTTCATGTTCTCCTTATTGAACTAGTGTATATTGTATTTCTTACTTTGTGCTTATTTATGATGTTGTAGATAAAGATAGTTAATATTAATCCATATAATCAATAATCCTCACTAACCTAATAGAGTTCTTGTATAAGCTTTGTCCTATAGAATTATGATATTACCTCATACCAGTTGATGAATCAAGTCATATGTAAGCTCCTTATTCAACCGTGATTCAACCATAAGTTTCAAAAGTCAATCGGACCAAACAACATAGATGATTCACATACTATGATTCAAAGCTAAAGGCATGTTAGTAAGCATGATTTGGTAGAATACTGGTACACAATGGTACATAAACATGTAGACAACAAAGAACAAAGGGGCAAACCTATGGCACTTTCAATTCCAAAATATGGCATTAAAGATGGGTAAATGAAAGTAGCGGGATATACATATGAAATTTGCATATACATATATGCAATTTGCAGCATTCAAATTGATTTTTACTGGGGGCTTGTTGATGTATATATAATTTTATGTTGTTACCAAATACTCAACTTGTGGTTGTCTTTCATTATGTTAATTGATTTTATGTGTTTGATGTTGGGTAAGAATTGATTGGTTTTTTGTTTTCTACTTTCCCATATATCAATATAGAGAGACTATAAAATAATGATTATTATAAAAATAGTTGCCCCATAAAGTAACATTCACTACAACAAATTGATGCCTACTTTACCTTAAAAAGTTGGAGAATAATTACACCCTAACATAGATTATAAAATAATCCCATACGACAAATCTTGTTTTTTAGTATTTTAGAGTTATTATTGCAAATGTGTCATCTTTTGAATTTGTTTTATTTATTTATTTATAACATTTAGATAATTATGCTACCTCATTTCAATCAAGTACATAATACTATTACTTCATTAAAATCCGATCCCTCCTACTATGCAATGGAGTTGTTTGCAATTACAAACAACCAACCATTGCGACTGCAATGTTTTGGACATTGCCACCTTGTGGCTCTTGTCAATGGCATTCTCGTCCCTCAGAATTCCAAGGGCTTGTTTTAAGAGAGGATTTGAATTATGGATTCATAACCATATAATTGAGGTTTTTTTGTAGTGATTTTGTACAGTTTTCAAGCTTAAAATATAACGAAGCTCTATCACTACTGCAAAATTGCTAGTTTACTTTCAAGTTAACTTGCAACAACATGTGACAATGTCGCGGACATTCCCACCATGTGGCTCTTGTTATTATAGAAAGAGAGAGTGTTTATGGAATTGTATATAAAAGTATAGCATTGATTATATATTTATGGGTGCCGAATATATATTAATGTAATATAAATATTTCAAAATTATTAAAAATAATATTTGATTAATTATATAGAATGTTTTACTCTTAATGTTACAAAGATAATAATAATGAATCTTTTTATCTGAATGTATACACAAATATAGTACAAGCACATCATATATGCATTGCTATGTAATATGAACATTTAAAAATGACTAAAAATAATAATATAAATAAAAATTTATTTATCTTTGCAACTTTACATTAATTCCACTCAATAGTCATTAATTTTTAATTATAAAACTTTTTTTTACTCGAATATTCTTAACTTGAAGGAGTGGCCTATGGTCTGAGAAACCATTATCCAAGGGCATCTAAGCCATAAAAATAACCCAAGGACTGCACCTCGCATGGACCACACCATCCTCAACTTGGCTAGATTTTAGGTGTTGCCTCCCAACTAAGTCACCCTAAGGGGAATTGTACTAGGGTCTCCTTGCAAAGAAGACCCACACCTTAACCAAGTGAGCTAGTAAGAATTGACTATCAGAATATACAAATTCCTTCTAGATGCAATTATATGGTAGCAAGGATTAGGTTTTACATGGCTTCGAGGACAATGGCTTGTTAGGTTCTATGAATTTATTATATACTTGCAAGGTCCAATAGTAGTAATTATCCCAATCTCTCAAGGTGCTAACAAAGGATGCTCAATTATTCTCTTAGTTATAGTACCTAACTACCTAGGTATGAGAGAGTAATATTCTCAAGAATTGTGCTTGGTGACACTATAGCAACAAGATCGTCACTCAAATTCTCTACAACTAATTTTATGTTTCCTAGAGGACTTTCGATATATCAAAGGATACATGGAAGTGGGGTTCTATATATAGGTGATGTTTGATGTAGTTCTATTGGATGGGGTATCAACATAGGATACAACTATGCCCAACAAATGTGACTTAGTACCAATTGTATCCTCTGCATGCCTGTTTCCACAACTACAAGTTTACCCGATGAACAATAGATATTTGTGTTATTTAATGTGTTAGGATTATAATCCTCCCTTGTCCAATTTGGTCATTTATTTCTAAATCAGGAGTCATGTCTAAATCGGGAGTCCTTTCAGTCTATTTTTAGTCACTAGCACCATTGGGTCCACTTGGCCTAATTGGGGCACATGTACCAGTTACTAAAGTATGTGGAACACTAATTTAGGCCAACCACCACTGATTTCACTTGCATGCATTAGTTTAGGAGCCTCCTAGATCAATCCCTAAAAATTAGGAGCCACTGGGAGTGATGATACCAACCTCCATTAGTTGAGTTCAATTGGTGACTAGTCAAGCTCAATTAGGAGTCAGTTACATTCAGTTCTAGCCTGTTACACTCGGTTCTACTTAGTTAGCGCTAGGTTTGCATGGTTGCATGTAGGTGAGGCACATTTACTCACCTACCTCAGTCAGTTAAACTAGTTAACACTGAATTAGACACTTGAGTTGTGATTTTGAATTCCGATGAACTCTGATAATGATTTAGACAAGGTCAATTAACCATTCAATCAAGTAGATTCAAACCAATTCAAATTTCCTCGCATGGATTCGAACTACATGAGGTTATTTAGCCATTATACTTAATTGTAATTAATTATCTAATTACTTTTGATTAATGAAATCATTCACAGTTGCAAGCCATTTTTGCATTGTTTCATTCTTCAATTGTTGAGTAAATTGTATGATATATCTTGTGAGTTGTGTATTGGTCCACAGATCTATGTGCTCAATTTAATATGGTATCAAAGCATCGGCAGGACAAGGCACTTCTCCTACTACAAATTCATACTTGGATCAAAAAACAAAATTGAGCAAAATTGCTCCTTCTAGTATTGCACCAGAAGCGGAGAATTTACCACTTAATATCCCAAGTTAAGGAATTGTTGATCAAGCTTACTTAATCAACTATGTTGGGTGTGAAGGAAATTCCAAAAGTGCAAGATGTCAACCTTACTTTGTATGTTTGATTGTGTGATTTACAGGTTTATCAGTCTCCTTCACTACATTCACTACAACAAATTAGTCTTCTTATTTGCATTCTAAATGGCCCCCCCAATGGAGCTTCTCACTCCTTTAAACTACCACTAGTGGAAGGAGGACATTGAGATGCAACTACGTCCAAAAGACTCTTCAAAATCACAATGGAGATAGAGGCAAATCCAATTCATTATGTTGACAAATAAAAGTGCTTGAGTAGGATTGATGAAGCATATGGATGATTGTGCCTCTCAATCTCTCGAGATCTTCTCTTCTACATCAATGGATTGAAGACTCCCAAGCAGGTTTGGGATAATATTTCTTCCTTATTTGACAAGCAGGATGAATTGAGGATCTATCATCTAGAGAATGAGCTTATTTCTCTTCATCCAGCCAATTTCGAAACACTAAATGACTTCTTCACCAAATTCAAGAATCTAGTGTTCCAGTTGAAGTTGTGCAAGGTTGAGAAGGAGGATGATCAACTCATCCTTTCCATTCTCTCAAAACTTGGTGTAGAATACTCAGTATTTCTATTAACATCTCATTCAATCTAGATCACTACTCCAAATTGGAGGATTCCTACTCTTAACTCCTTCATTGAATCTTTCACCCAGGAGCTTAACAAGTGGATCCAAATGGGGAACATTCGATCTTGAAAATATCATGCACTGGTTGCTGGAGGACCTAAGGTAGCGAATGATAAAGGGAAGAAAAAGGATGAGTCTCCTATGGAGAAAGAGCAGTCAAATGAGCCTTCCAGTTTGAAGAGAAGCAAGAAGAATGGTAAAGGAAAGACACTATGTTCTTACTATGGAAGGGGCTTTCATCCAGAAAGTTCCTGTATGAGAAGAACAATTAATGAGATGGCTCTTCTTCTAAAGAAACATAACATTACTGTACCTGCTAGTGCAAGGAACACTAACCATAGAGAAGAAACTAAAGAACATGAAGAGACATGCCATGCACTGAAGGCTAGCTTCTCAACAACACATTCCTTCCTCATTGATTCTAGAGCTTCCAATCACATGGTTGCATCCAGAGAATCATTCTCTTCGTTGCAATCTTTTGATGGTCCTATTATTCAGATGGTCAATAACAATCAAATTCAAGCCAAAGGGAAGGGTTCTATCAATATTGAACATGGAAAGTTTGAATATGTGCTTTATGTGCCCTCCTTAGCTGCAAATTTGTTATCTATATACCATATGACTCATACCGGCTCTCTAAAGCGAGTGATATTTGGTCATGACTCAGTGGAGATCACAAGTATCTATATTGGGAAGATCATAGCGAAGGGGGCTGCAAATAGGCATATGAGTTCTCACACTTCATGCCATTTTCAGAACCAATGCACTCTCAACAACCACTTGCAAGGGAAAGTAAATACATTCCATCTACTTCTTTTGTAGTTTCCACTAGTATTGCAGAGCCAGCTATATCAGTTTATGAGATTGAGATTCAGGGTGATTCAGATCCAAATCTAGTCCCTACTCCCAAGAAGGAAGCTAGGAAGCTGACTGGAAATCCATCTGACACTCAGAAGACAAAGAACCTTCCATTATGTCATGCAATCTTACCTCCTTCATAGAGAGGCAACAAACTCCCTGTAAGATGCTACATGGCAAGGGCTGGTCAGTCACACTGCATTCAAAAGAATAGAGTGGATCATACACCTATTCATCTAGAAAGAGGCAAAGGTTACATTCCTACTTCCTTCCATCATCATTTTGGGAGAAGATGGAGAAGTCTACATGCCAGGCCCTAGGATACTTGTGCACAGAACATCATGCATGCTACTTCACTACATCACAAAGATTGCAACAACATATTTTCAAGTTTTTCAAACTTGAATCCTGATTCTATCTAATTAGTTGGAGGGGGGATTTTTTCCTATGTGGTTTTTTCCCCAGCTCCTTGTATTGAGCAGTTACTTTACTTGTTGTAATGGGTGACCTATGGTCTTAGTTACTAGGGCCCACAAATTTTCCAAGTTAGCATTCAGGGGGGGTGTTAGGATTATAATCCTCCCTTGTCCAATTTGGTCATTTATGTCTAAATTATCAGGAGTCATGTCTAAATTGAGATTCCTTTAAGTCTATTTTTAGTCACTATCACCATTGGGTCCACTTAGCCTAATTGGGGCACATGCACCAGTTACTAAAGTGTGGGGAACACTAATTGAGGCCAACTGCCACTGATTGCACTTGTATGCATCAGTTTAGGAGCCTCCTAGATCAATCCCTACAAATTAGGAGCCATTGGGAGTGCTGATACCAACCTCAATTAGTTGAGTTCAGTTGGTGACTAGTCAAGCTCAGTTAGGAGTCAGGTACATTCAGTTCTATCCTGTGACACTCAGTTCTACTCAGTTAGCACTAGGTTTGCATGGATGCATGCAGGTTAGGCACATGTACTCACCTACCTCAGTCAGTTAGACTAGTTAACACTGAATTAGACACTTGAGTTGTGATTTTGAACTCCGATAATGATTTAGAAAAGGTCAATTAACCATTCAGTCAAGTAGAGTCAAACCAATTCGAATTGCATGAGGCTATTTAGCCATTGTACTTCATTGTAATTAATTATCTAATTACTTTTGATTAATGAAAACATTCATAGTTGCAAGCCATTTCTGCACTGTTTCATTCTTCAATTGCTGAGTAAATTGTATGATATATCTTGTGAGTTGTCTGTTGGTCCACATATCTATGTGCTCAATTTAATATAAAGATTGTAAAACACATCTCTAGCCTAAAGAATGTTGTGAAAATTCTGGAAGTGTATTATCTCAAGAAAGTTCTCTGATAGCACTTATGGTGTTATTAACCTTGAAACTTAGAACCATTCACAATATAAACATAGATAAATGATGTGAAATACTATAAATTATAATATATATTACTTACTAAAAGTAAATAGATTAGAAAAATGAAGCTAAGTTAACATTTTTATTATGAGAATCAATTCAAGAAACAATGTTCACTTTCCTCTTAAGGTTGGGTGACCTTTCACTTTAGTAGTGCTCCAATACAACAATTATTAACAAAACAATCCATAGCATCTGAACACCTTAAATAGGCTTTCAATATCCAAAACAATAACTACTTAGTGGGTCTTATTTAACACATATACCCTTTTTACATTAATTATCCATTACTAACTACTCAACCTTATTCAAAGGAAACAATTGCATATATTATGACTGAATCTATAGTAAGGTGAGTTAGGGTAGGACCCTAGCTAACACATTATGATTGCTTGGGCACAATAATTGGATTAGATACCCCATTAGTCCATGGCATGGGATCCAACAATGTACAAGAGCATGGCAATATCGGTTGAGGACATACATAATAATAAGTTGTAGATGTGTAGTGTGAGAAATGATTTGATTTTGTGGTAGAAACTTAAGTTGAGATAGGGAGTGAATCCTAGGGTGCCAATGAAATGGTACCAATAAGTTGTTTTTTTGACAAACTACAATTAGGTACAAAACAACCATAGGTAGCAGATAGCATGATACTGATGGTAGGCCACTTTAATGACCATGTGTAGGAAAGGTGAACAACGAAATCGCGAGAAAGGAAGGATCTCTTCCGAAGTTTCCAAGGAAAACAACACCTTTGAGTGGGGGAGGGTGTAATGTCCTTGGCTTGGGGTAGGCAACAAAATCCCATCCATGTGGGGATTGGGTGCATCAACAACCAACACACTCATGTAGGTTAAGGTAAAAGATTGACTCATAGGGCATGTTTGGGTGCATGCAAGGTAGCAGTAGGCAAGAGAATTGTGGATCAAGCATGTGCAAATTGGTCGATATATGACTAAGTGGGATTCAGAAAGGAAGAATTCGGTAATTGGAAAATGATTTGGTAGATTACATGAGAAGAGAACAAGAATACTTGCATGAGGCATCAAGGGAAATTCACGACTCATGGATGCAAGGTGTCAAGAAAGGGAATGCCAAAAAGATGGAGAAACACTTGGGTGTGTGCAAGGGTTTGGATAGAATGACAAAATTTTATAGCACCACTTATCCTAGGCATTGTGGTAAGATACCTTAGGGAGAGGAAAATGGTTGTACAATGGTAGGCCCAAGTGGGAACCATCGAGTTTCTTGGAGGAAAATTGTAACCATCAACAAGGTTGGGTGCCCCCTTCTAAGGAAGCATATAACCAATGTCCACTTTGGTGGAATTAGCATGGTATCTCTATAAAGAGGGCACACCAAGAGTCAAATAGAGGTAGCTTGGATGTGAACAAGCACAATCCAAAAGGAAAGATGTAGGTAAGGCACCGGGTTTGAGGCAGCAAGCCAAGGTGAACTATTGGAGGGGGATAAGTTTGGGATGAACATCCATAATAGAGGTACAATCCAATAGTATAAAGTTCAAACTTAGAAGGTTTCTCGAGGGTAGAATCTCCAAGACAAGCTAAGTTTAAGGGTAAAGGATTTATCATGGAAGAGTGTTGCGGCAATTTCCCAAAGTATTGAATACCAAGTGCTATAAAAGGAAAACTTGTAGGGATATGACAAGGTTCATCGATAAGTATAGTTTTGATAGATATACCCATCAGTAGCATGTAGGTCCACCAGGAGACAGAATCATTGACTATAGGAAGGTTTGTCAGTAAATAAGGTCCGTTAGCGATAAGTAAGGTCATTGATAGACACAGTTCGTAGGTAGCCAAGGTTATGAATCAAATAAGCTTCCTAGGTTTAACTATTGATTGTAAAAGGGTGTTGAGAATGAGGTGTCGAACCCACCCTTGTAATTCCCAAATGTAGCATATTATACACTTCAATAATAAAAAGATTCTTGGTGCCTGGTATCAAAACCAAACACAAGTGTTGTCTTTGTGATTTTCTTTCTTTATGTTTAAGGTTTATTGGCTAAGTACGATATAGTAGGTTAAACAATACACATCATAAGTACAAGTCCCATGTTTGGGCAGGGTCGTTGGGCACAACATGTTTGAGCAATAAGTATGCTAAGGTGAAGGTATGGGCATGCCTTATAGGTGAAGAGTCATAATACACTACCAATTAAGTGTGGACGACCAAGTTATCATGCCAAAATACAAGTGGTGTCACACGATGGCTAGGGACCAAAAGAAAAGATATAGGAATCAAAAGGAGGCTTTGCCCTAAGATTGTGATGCTAATGCAAGAGATTATATGTTGAATTTTTCAAAAAGTCTTCATCTAAGATTCAATGAAAAAGTTGGCTTGCTACAAATTTTAACAATAAAATATATATATGTTAAAGAAGCAAACTAATAATTAAAAATAATAATAAGAAGAATAAAGTAATTATAATAAATACAATCATTTTAAATATAAAATTTTAGATATAATAAAATAAAAGAGTTATTTAAAAATAACCATAACAGTAATATAATATTTTAAATATAGTAAAATAAAATAGCTATTTAAAAATTACAATAACAATAATAATTGGAAATCCTTAAAATTTAAATTATCTAAATCCATTAAATAGAAAGATAACATCATATATAAGTTAATGTAGAAATGATAATTTTTTTTAATGAAATATCTTTTATTAATATTTTTAAATAAATTAAATAAAATTTGTTTATATAAGATGATAAAATAGCATCATATATAAGTTAACGTAGAAATGATAATATGTTTTTATAAAATATCTTTTATAAATATTTTTAAATAAATTAAATTTCATTATAATATAATAAAATTTGTTAATATAAGATGATAAAATTTGGTATTGTTTTAAATTAAATAAACTTTATTAAAATTAAGTAAAATTTGTTTAAAAGTAAGAAAGATAAAATTTGATGATGGGTGGAGGGTCCACCTGAAACACGTCGGTCACTTCTAAATTTCTACACGATGCAAATCCATAAGCTTGCACATAATGACTGAACACTGTGTAAACATTCATGCACAAATTCTTCACCTCTATGGAGAGGATTGTCTCAAGGAGACTTGTGTCCTTGAGAACCTCATATTAAAATTGAAGAAAAGAATGGAAGACTCTACTGCCCTCTTCTTCTTTTTTGTTCCATAGCTTCGAATGATCTCAATGATGGGTGGAGGGTCCATCCGAAATGCGTCGGTCGCTTCTAAATTTCTACACAATGCAAATTCATAAGCTTGCACACAATGCCTGAACGTTGTGGAAACATTCATGTGCAAATAATTCACCTCTATGGAGAGGATTGTCTCAAGGAGACTCGTGTCTTTGAGAAGCTCAGGTTAAAATTGAAGAAAAGAATGGCAGACTCTACTGCCCTCTTCTTTTCTATTGTGCCATAGCTTCGAATGATCCTGATGATGGGCAGAGGGTCCACCTGAAATGCATCAGTCACTTATAAATTTCTACACAATGCAAATTCATAAACTTGCACACAATAACTGAACACTGTGGAAACATTCATGTGCAAATTCTTCACCTCTATGGAGAGGATTATCTGAAGGAGACTCGGTTCTTTGAGAAGCTCATATTAAAATTGAAGAAAATAATGGCGGAGTCTACTACCCTCTTCTTTTCTATTGTGGCATAGCTTCAAATGATCTTGATGATGGGTGGAGGGTCCACCGAAAACATGTTGGTCACTTCTATATTTCTACATAGTGCAAATTCATAAGCTTGCACAAAATGATAGAACATTGTGGAGATATTCATGCACAAATTCTTTACCTCTATGGAGAGGATTGTCTCAAGGAGACTCAGGTATTTGAGAAGCTCATATTAAAGTTGAAGAAAAGAATTGCGGACTCTATTTCCCTCTTTTTTCTATTGTGTCATAGCTTCGAATGATCCTGATGATGGGTAGAGGGTCCACCCGAAACGCGTCGGTCACTTCTAAATTTCTACATAGTCCAAATCCATAAGCTTGCAATCACTGAACATTGTGGAAACATTTATGTGGAAATTCTTCACCTCTATGGAGAGGATTGTCTGAAGGAGACTTGGGTCTTTAAGAAGATCATATTAAAATTGAAGAAAACAATGAAGGACTCTACTTTCCTCTTCTTTTCTATTGTTCCATAGCTTTGAATGATCTTGATGATGGGTGGAGGTTCCACCTGAAACACGTCAATCACTTCTAAATTTCTACACAGTGCAAATCCATAAGCTTGCACACAATGACTGAACACTGTCAAAACATTCATGTGCAAATTCTTCACCTCTATGGAGAGGATTGTCTCAAGGAGAGTCGATTCTTTGAGAAGCTCAGATTAAAATTGAAGAAAAAAATGGTGGACTCTACTGCCCTCTTCTTTTTTATTGTGACACAGTGTCGAATGATCCTAATGATGCTTGGAGGGTCCACCCTACACACGTCGATCACTTCTAAAATTCTACACGGTGCAAATCTATAAGCTTACACACAAAAATTAAATTTGATTAAACTTAAAAATAAGTTTAGGAAATTCTAAAATAAATAAATAAAATATTTATATTAAAGTTTTTACTATCATTTCTAAATATTGAATAAATAAAAGATAAATAAATAAAATATTTATATTAAAGTTTTTACTATCATTTCTAAATATCTAAATTTAAAATATTAAATTTTATTTATAAATGATTAAAAGAATAAATTTTATTTATAAATGATTAAATTCAATTGTAGGTAGCTACTTTTTCATTAAAAATATTATTTTTTCACTGAAAAATAAAAAATATTATTATTATTTTATAAACGTAATTAATTTTTAAAATTAAAAATTAAAATTTAAAGTATTAAAATATAAAAGAATAAAACTTCGATATTTTTAATATAAAAAGTAGAATTGAAAATTTTTAATAAGAATAAGTTAAAGTTTAGACAATTTTAATAAGAGTAAGTTAAAGTTTAGACAATTTGTACCGTTTATTTATTTGCTGAATTTTCGGTCAAAATCTTGTAGAAATTATTGAAATGACATTTTCAGGTTGTTGAAATTGCATAAGTGAAATGCCTCACAAATAATCAAAGATAGTGAAACTATGTCAACAATCAAAATTACAATTTTAACACACACAAAAAAAAATCATCTCACCAGATTTCTAAAACACTCACAAAAAAAAAAGTACAAAACCTCTTAACAATAGCTCACTCCATTTTAATATGTATTAAAAACATGCCCCACATACTCACTATTGTTGTTGGAACTTTAAATTTAATGAGGGCGGGTAATTAATGAACCATCACTAATATTAGAGACACATGTCCATGGTCTTTGGTAGCGACGAAGCATCTTTATTTTTAATTATTTTTGTTTTTAAAAAGATTTGATAAGAATAACATATGAATTATCATATCAACATCAAATCACACATTTAACCACTCAAATAGAAAATAAGTTTAAAAATACTATTTTTTAAATTATAAAATTTAACTTTTGAATTTAGCATTTTATTAATTAATTGAAAGTCAGAAAAATTGACTATAAACCGATTACAATGATTGGCAAGTATAATAATAAATGAAATATCCTTAAAGAGAATAGAGCAATTGACTTCGAATGGCAGTGGTTTCATATAGTGGCAAATTGCAATGGATCAGCGATAACAAACAATAGGTCAAATGGAGAGTCGAAGCGGAACCAAAGCATGGTGGCTAAGGTTTCATCCCTAGCCCAGCTGTCACCATTTTTTTCGCAGTAAGGTGATGGAGCTCTTTTTGGGCTGGCTTGGGATTTTGTTGTGTTGTCTTATGGAGACGGAGCTCTTCTTGGTTGCATGATGTCCATTTTACTGGCAGTGGCAGCGGTTTTTCTGTTGAGAGGCGACGGACCGGACTTATGTTGTGTGAGCATTGAAGACGATGCTCTTCCTGGTTGTGCAGGGTCCCTTATTGCAGCGGAAATGGCTTTTTTTCTGCTGTGAGGGGTCGATCCTTTGCGGTTTGTTTTGGGGTTTGCTACTCATTCCCACCAATAATCGGTGGTGGTTCCCTCACTTGCGTCGGTCTGTTTGTTGGCGAATGCCACACTCTATGGCGGCGGCGGGAGCCGGTCCCTATTCCCTTTTGCGGTGTCCGTGGGGAGGTTCTTTCTTCCTGCGACGGTGGTGCTTTCTACTTGTGGCGGTTACTGTGGAAGGTCGGAGGCCCTCCCGTCTCAAAGGCAAAGGATCCCTTGCAACTACGTGTTTACTTTGTCGATGAACGAGTATTTGCCCCTTGTTTTGGTGGTTTAGTCTATTTCGGGTTCCCTTTATCCATTTTTTTGTCGATGGGCTCTCTTCAGCAGTTTTTATATGGGTGTTTTTTGCACCTTTTTGTAAGCTCTGGTTTAGGGTGTTATTTGCTGAAGTTTTTTTGCTTCTAGCAGTATTGTCTCTTAGCAGGATTGGATGCTCAAGCTGTTGAGCACCGTTTTTGTATTTTGGCTAGATATGATACCCAGTATCATAGATATATATGTGGTTACCTTTGATTCTAATGAATATCAAGGAACTGGTGTTTTTCTTCAAGAAAAAAAGATCAAATAAAAAGATGTACCAACCTCTTAGCATATGAAGGGTATTATCTATATTCCTATTAAACAACTTTTAAAGAAAAATTAAAAATCATATTGCTTAGCTTTCATCGTGAACATCGATGTTTCCCCAAAGTAAAAACAACCACCTCATATTTACCATTTGTGTGTTCAAAAGACGGTTGATATACATTGTGTTCAATAGATAGTAGATCTATAATTTTCTTATGGTTGTAGTAGAAAGTCACAGAGGTAACCATTTCAACCAATCTTTAGACTGTAGTATAGCCTTATAGTCAGAGACGACTCTTTCTTTGTCACATAAACCTATTCACATATACATATGGCTTTAAACAACTTGAAGAATGGCTAGATTTATGATAGTAATAGGGTATTTGCAGATTTGAAAAATGGTGAAACAGACAGACAAGAAATACCATTAGGCAATGGAGTCAAGGGCTTGCTGCAAATAATAATCAGCAATAATCTTTGTAATCCGAGGCAAAATAGGCATCGATATTCAACAGAATATCTTTAAAGGGATGACAGGGGAAAATAAGAAAAAGCCTGATGTAACAAGAGGCACCTATTTGGGGATGAATCTCCTGAACACACCTTTAGCAGAACAAACAACAAAGGCTAGTAACTACAATGGATCATATAAGATGAATTCCAAAACAATTACTAGAAACACATAAACAAATGCATAATTTGATGCAAAGAGCATTTGACAGAGAGCGAATTCCTCACATACAACTAGAAATGCATTAGCAGAAGATGCACAGACATGGAAATGAAATTTACACAAGGAAAACAGATTGAACAGTGGACGCCGTGATGAATCTCAAAAAACTCAGAGCATACTTTTCATTAAAGCTTCCAAGAAAATGACAGAGCTACAAAAACCCAAATGTTGAGGCTCCTGAATGAAGGATTTCAACCCTTTCTTCCTCTTTCGAGGGCATATTTATAGTACAAACATGTTCCCAAGTCCAACCTCAAAACAGAGCCAAATACAAAAAATGGGAATCAAACCCGCACACATGAAATCATAACAACTTATGATCTAGCAAGTTCACCATGATCACAAAACCGAAACAAAAAAGCATGCTGGGGCACGCATGATGGACAAAAAAGGGTAATTGAACACCTGGAAATCACGTATGTCGGTGATCCAGGAGGATACTGGGTGTCCACCCGCCTATTCCACTTGGACCCACACCATTTCTTCTTTCAGTTTTCCAGTTTCCTCAATTGTAGCACAATTTACTATTTTTGGTAGTTTTCGGGTCCTAAACTTCCGGAGCCATTTTTAGGCCCTAAACGACGTTTTCTCAACATCGAAGGGTCGGGAAAATATGAGTCTATTTTAGATTCAATAAATTTTTATTTTTGGATGTAGTCCTTGAATAGACCTTTCTAACGATGTATCATGTGCGTCAAACAGAGGTACTATGCCAAAGTTACGACCCTGGGAAATTGATGTACCAAGTTACCCAACGGGGCCCACATTCTGGTGTTTCACCTCCTAGGGTTAGGGTTTTGGACGTTTAGGGTTTCCATTGTTTCTCAATAATATATAGGCCTTAGAGCCTCATTGTATCACAGAGTTTAGAGGCATGTAGCCGCCACATCTCTTCTCAGAGACAAGCTATCGGCACTCTAGCTATATTATTTCCATTCTATATGTAAACAAGTTTCAGTTCTTTGATTAATGAAATGAAGTGTGATTTTCACTGCATATTTGTTTCTATGGTTATTTGTGTATTTTGTTGTGTTCCTGTATAAATACGAATTAGTGGTATCAGAGCAATCTTCTCTTTCTCGATCCTTCTTTGCATGTCCCCAACGAGGGCGGGGTATAAAGAGTTAGGGCTCGATCTGGTTGAACCTTTGCAAGATCAGTCTCGTAAATCCTGACGGCCTCCCATGGGGGACGAAAAGAAAGATGAGGGTGGAAAAGATCCTATCAAAATGTTTCTTGGGGAGGCCCTTGAAAAACAAAGGAACGTGATGATGGATAACTTCGTCTAGATCCTGCAACAACTTCCCATTAGCAGTGCATCTGCATCTAGCAGCCACTCTGGAGGCGCAACCCCTTTTAAGGTACAAGTAAACTTCAACTTTCCCATATTTTATGGCCGAGTATATTCAGATTTCATAGATAGATGGTTGCATCTATTAGAAGGATATTTCTTGGTTCATGACTTTTCTGACCAGGGAAAAATTACTTTTCACTAATCAAAGTTGCCCCCCATGTCAAGGATTGTTGGGAAACCTACTATGAGAGAAAGGACGAGGAGGAACCATCTCTGTTATCGGCCGTACCCACTTGGAATTCTTTTCGAGATGCCATAAAGGGATAATATTATCCCGTGGGAAGCTATGAGGACAAGTACATACAATGGACTACATTGCAGCAACAAAGAGATCAAGATGTGCATGAGCTGACAATTTGTTCCATACCCTACGCACCAAGTTGGGTATCAAAGACTCATAGAAACATTTGGTGCTGAAGTACCGCAGTTTTATGCACAGATACATTCAGGAGGAAATGGAGTTCCTTGACATCTCCTCGCTTGGTATGGCATACCGATATGCTGCCAAAATTGAGAAAAAATTCAAACAGAAAAAGCGAGACTTTGGATCTGCGAATTAGAAGCAAGAAAAAGGTACCCCCAAACTACAGAACAAGGACATAGCCAAGGCATGGCGACTCAAGAAAACTTGCCAAATCCACTAGTAAAGATCAGCACTGTGAAGCCAAAGAAGGAAGCGAAAAAGTGGTGCGAGTTCCATAAGAGCCCCACTCACAACACAAGTGAGTGTCAGGCCAAGAAGTCACTGGTGGCTGAGATAAAGGCCTCTGAATCAGATGCATACTCTGACACTGAATCATAACTCGAGAAGGGGAATGACAGAGGGAACAAAATTATCAATGCAAAGCCTAACAACACTGTTTCCACCACGAAGATCCAAAAATATGAACCAGAAGATTCATAGGAGGAGGAGCATCTTTTCCACTCCCAGATGTGGGTAAAGGGTTCCCCGCTACAGTTCATTGTTGACAGTGGGAGCCAAAAGAACCTCATTTCAGTAGAGGTCGTGAAGCAGTTGGGCCTGCCAACCACAGCACACCCGCAGTCGTACACCATCGGGTGGCTTCACCAAGGACGGGATCTCTGCGTCAGCCAACAGTGTCGCCTTCCCTACAACATCAAGCCCTTCACTGATGAGGTATTATGTGATATTGCTACTCTTGATGTTTGTGATGTATTATTAGGTCAATCATACTTATGGAAGCGACATGATGTGTATGAATCCCGGCCTTGCACTATTATTGTTACGTTGGGAAATAAGTTGTACAGGATACCAAAGATACCACCTCCTGTTTCTATCTCTTTGGTTACTACAAAACAATGCAATAAGCTCATTTCCAAAACTGAGAAATTTGTTTTCTTGATGATCCACCCTCAAGGCAAGAAGAAGATCGTGGCCATGACCTCCAGAAAGGGCCCCTCCGCACGACAACAACAAATAGACAAGGCTGTGGAGGAGTACCAGGACATATTCACCTCACCCACAAGGGTGCCTCTGCACTATCAGGTCAAGCACCCCATTGATCTGACCCCAGGTGCGTTGCTTCCCAATAGACCGATCTATCGATGCTCTGTTCTGGAGAATGATGAAATCAAGAGGCAGATTCAGGAGCTGCTGTAGAAGGGTCACATCCGGCTAAGTTCATTGCCCTGTGGGAGTTCGATCGTGTTGGTACAAAAGAAGGATGGGACTTGGAGACTTTGTATTGACTATCGGACACTGAACAAGATCATTGTCTGGAATAGGTACCTGATCCCATGGATTAATGACCTCCTGGACCAGCTTAAAGGGGAAAAATATTTTAGCAAGATCTATTTGAAGTCTGGGTATCACCAGGTACTGATCGAACCGACCGATGTGTGGAAGACTACCTTCAAATCCAAGGAGGGCCTTTTAGAATGGTTGGTCATGCCTTTCTGGCTGATGAATGCTCCCACAACCTTCATGAGACTGATGGATGACATCTTGCGGCCATTCAACAACTCATTTGTAGTAGTGTACTTGGATGACATCCTGATATTCAGCCAGACTTAGGAAGAGCACCTCCACCACATCTGACAGGTCCTCCAAACACTACATAAGCACAAGTTGTGTGCCAATTTGGACAAGTGCACTTTTGGTATGACCCAGGTTCAATATCTGGGATTCATTATTGATGAGTGTGGGGTACATGTGGATCCAACCAAAATCCAAGTCATTTGGGATTGGCCATCCCCAACTACTCCATCAAAGCTTCGCAGGTTCATGTTGGGATTTATACCACAGATTCGTGTTGGGATTCTCTCATATCACTTGGCCATTGAGTCAAGTCACCAAGGGAGGAGCGAAAGCAAAATTATTCTAGTCGAAAACTCAACATAAGGCATTTGCAGAATTGAAACATCGCCTTTGTTGTGCCCCAGTGCTCACATTAATAGACCTGCAACAACCATTTGAGATCGAGATAGATGCCTCTGACTATGCTATTGGGGAAGTCCTTACTCAACAAGGGCATCTAGTGGCATATCACAGTCAGACATTGTCTAACACAATCTACAAATATCTCACTTATGACAAAGAGATGTATTCCATTGTATAGGCTTGCCGGCAATGGAATCATTACATTTTGGGGAAGGAAACAATCATCCACACAGATCAGCGACCCCTGTAGTTCATACAGACATAAGGGAAGTTACAGAACGATCGCCATCAGAAGTGGTCCACATATCTACAACAGTTTCATTTGAACATCAAGTACAAGAAGGGAAGCACCAATAATGTTAAAGATTGCCTCACCCGACCACTGATCGTGGTGATAACCACTGTGCTCAACTCTTTTGGGCACGAGACTTCTAATTGGATGGTTCTCTACAAGAGTGATCCAGAATTAAGCCACACATACAGCACACTCTTGGAGGGAAACCAAGTTCCAAATTTTCACCTCCAGGATGCACTACTATGTCACATGGGACACCTTTGTGTTCCTTCAAGCGAGCGTGCCAAGATGATTTGGGAAGCACACTACAGTCGGGTCGCTGGGCATTTCAGGGTCGAGAAAATAGTGGCAGTATTGCATAAGTATTTCTATTAATCGAACCTTCGACATGACATTGAAAAGTACATCCGATCCTGCACTGCCTGCCCCATTGCCAAACTGTCCATTAAGAAGCAAGGCCTCTATACTCTGTTGCCTACCCCTAGTCGACCTTGGGAATCCATCTCCATGGATTACATGTCGAGACTTCCTTCTACTAAGCACAGGAATGACTATGTGTTTGTGGTTGTCAACAGATTCTCGAAGATGGCCATAATGGCAGCCTACAAGAAGAATATCACAGCAGAAGCCATTGCTAAACTCTTCTTTGAACGAGTGTGGGTACACTTTGGGATGCCACAGTCTATAATCTTGGATCGGGACAGCAGGCTCCTTAGTACATTCTGGTCTAGCCTATGGTCAATGCTAGACACCAAGCTCACAAATTCCACAACTTTCCATCCCCAGACTGATAGCCAGACAGAGGTTGTCAATAGGATGATCGTACACATTTTGCACATGTACAACTCAAATCATCCACGCACATGGGATGAGAGCCTCCCCTATGTACAACATAGCTATAACCGGGCCCTTCACAGCTCAACCGACCACATCTCCTTTCAAATGGGCTTGGGATTCCATCCACTATGTCCCATTGACGTAGCCATTCCATTTGCAACTACTCAGGATGATTCAACTCATGTCCAGTTTGAATTTTCCAAGGCAAAAAGCTTCATTGAGTGCATTCATCACATTCACCAACAAGTTCATGACATATTGGACAGATCCAATGCTAAGTACAAGTAGCGGCATGATCAACATCGGGTGCAACACAACTTCCAGGTGGGCGACAAAGTGTGGCTACATTTGTAGAAGGAGCGCCTCGCTGGATCCCACCGCAAGATTCGCCCACTCTGATATGGTCCATACACCATCACCAAGGCTGTCGGGGACAATGCCTTTGAGCTCAGTATTCCACCATTCCTTGGTCTGCACCAAGTGTTCAATGTGGACCTCCTTCGGCCATACTTTTGTTATAGCAGATTTCACCACTCTAGGTGAATCACACTTTGTATGGCCTTCCCTTGTCCCACTGCAGACTCTTTAGACCCCATGGACCATCTTT
This sequence comes from Pseudotsuga menziesii, assembly GCA_001517045.1. Lineage (NCBI taxonomy): Eukaryota > Viridiplantae > Streptophyta > Pinopsida > Pinales > Pinaceae > Pseudotsuga > Pseudotsuga menziesii. Next base: position 86,677 of record LPNX010481965.1, read on the forward strand.
TATCCTTTGATGTTTCCTTGATCATCCCTAAAACTATATGAAAAATGATATACGTGGCTTTTTACTCGATAACCGCGTACATACGTGGGTTTTACCCCTATAACCGTGTACATCGGGATGTGTGCATAATCCAAATCCTTTTGGAGTTTTCCTTGACATGGATACGACTCATTTGACTCCTGGCCTTCCATATGCCTTGAGATCGCTCGGATTCGACCCTTCATTATCCCTTGTGAAGCTATATAAGGAACCCCTTCGTACATTGAAGGCATATGGAGAGATTGAGAGCAAAGAAATTATAGTCCATTGTTTGCGGAATTTATACTTGAGTCTGCATCCCTTTGTCCCTTGGAGCACTTTTGTGTTCTTCCCAAGCTTGCCTTTTGCTAGTGAGCTTGCTATCGAGAGATGGAGGATTGAGGTGGTGGAGGCCCAAGTGGGGGATTCAGTTTCTCCGGTTCACAGATGTGCCATCAGAGGTTGTATCTATCTTGTAATCTCTGATTTATATTAATAGAAATATCTTTTCCTGTCCAATGATGTGTATTTGATTGAATGTTGTATCCATTGGAATATGTCAAATGATTTTACATTATTGATTATATATGCTAGAATAGATCTAACACCATGATATATAGTATGCTTGTATTGTTTACTTGTTGTTGAGGAAGTATTATATCAATTCAAGCTTAATATTGGAAAGCTCAACGAGGATCTACTTCAACCGTCTGGAATAAGGTACGAGGTCTGATCCTTTAGTGTTAGACATTTTATTTCTATTACATATTGGGAAAGATTGATTTCTAGAGTCAAAGATGTCTATTGTGGTACCCCAAGCCATAGGAATTTCTCTCCGTAATAGAATTGGCGACTCCGCTGGGGAGTTCCTAGTAGTTGTCCTTTGGCAGTGATTTTCTCGGCATTCAATGTATTTGAATTTATCTTTCTCTCTTGTTTCTGTGTCAAGTATGGGGGCATGTATGCCTGGTAGAGTCTGATTGGAGTGAAGTTCGTCTCAGCCTGCCTGTTTGCCTTGTTTTATGCACCTTTTCTTCTTGTACGCGGGTTTTTGATTTATAGTGACGTATACACGTGGGTTTACTGCGAACAGTCGCGTATACCCTAGTTTTTTTTTTGTGTGGAAGATAGTGGGTTGCTGGGTGAATTTTGTTAGTTGCTAAATCTCCTTTGGCACTGCCTGAGTCTGTTTTGACCTCTGTTTCTGACCAGAAACGTTTTTTTTAGCCTAAAGTTTGTTTTAGGGAAGTTCTTGTCATGGTATTTTCGATTTTTTGTTTGAGATTAGTGCATTAGAGTTCTTTTACCTGAGTGCTTTGCTTGGATGCTGTTTATGTGTGCTTGCAAAGTCTGGGGGTGGTAGAATCATTCTTTTGCTTTTTGCATCTCTTATATTTTCAAAAAATCCAAAAACATTTGCTTATCATCATGCATTGCATTTTGCACTTTGTATTGTACTTGCACTAGATCTAGATTTGCTTTGGAGTACTAGTTAGGACTTCATATAGGAAAAATTTGCATTCATCGTTTGAAGAAGAATTGTGCATTTCACGTAGTAGCATACCATGTTTACATGGACACAATGCATTTGCATTGATTGTTACGGTGTGCATTTTACTTCATGTTGCGTCATAACACCACTAGTTGCACGACCATATCCTATTTTTGAGTAATAAATCCAACTAAAATCAACGCTAATTAAAATGAATTGCACTTGTTTCTTTTCTAGGGTGCACCAACAAGCTTAGGTTTTAGGATCTTGGAATAGTTCATTGTAAATCAATTCTCCAAGATCACTAAACAACGACATCTAGGTGTCTGTCCAGGGAGTGTGTGAAATCCTTGGTATAACCATCATTCTCAGGATCCTCCTCTCAAACGGGAGTTAAGCACGAGGCAGTGTAAGCGGTTATCGATTGGGATCACCCCTAGTCATAACTGAGTAGCACTGGAGATATTTCCAGGATTGTATTCGTATCTGGGGGCTCTTTCGAGAGTTTTAGGCTTTCCTACCCTACCCATACGGTCAATCCTACCTGCGACTGTCCACCTGAGCTTTGATTATATTGAGGTGACCTTAGTGACCTTACCTAGGATATCGAGGGGGTACTTGTAGAGGTTATTCTCCAGGTGTCCCGGCCAGGTTGGGGTCGAACAGCACAGTCGCTTTACGCGTTGAAGTTGAGGGCCACAATAATTGGTTACATACCTCCGCTTGTTGTGTATGGGAGTCTCAAGCCTCTCCTAGGTGCGACATACCTGCTTCATTCGGGAGCTTACTTATCCAGCCCTTGTTTGCTTGCATTTGGCTTTAGATTTTATTAGTGATTACTCTGTGCATGCTAGTTGTCCTAGGGTTTATGTAAATACAGAGTCTTTGCTATTTTTTGAGTCATTGTGGATTCGAGTGCGGTTCCGCGCCGTTCTTGTCGGTTAGCAGGACTTCTGCCTTCTACTTCTCCCCCTCTTTTGGGAGAGAGACCTAGAAAATCCAGGCGGACTATGTCACACACTGATTCACACACCATGGAGGACCATTCAGAGACTATTCCTGAGCTACCTCCTCCCGTTCGTATTGACGATGGGGAACTTACTCCTACATACGATCCTTCACCTGACCTAGTTGAGTTCGGTCCTATGATTTCCCAGATAGGATCTTTACACGATAGACCTACTCACCCTAGCGCTGATTCCCCGTTGACACATTACTGGTATGGAATGCCGAAAGATGCCGAGACTCACTTTGAACCGGCCAGCACTAGCTACGGTAGTTATGCTACGACTGGTTTTCCTATGCACGATTTGACATTTCATGTCGAATTTGACTTCGAGCCTAGCACTATGCCTAGGGGCAATCCCATTCCTTACCTTGCGAAGAGGTTTGGGAGTACTAGTCACATTGCACCTTCCGTCCCAGTGGTGGAAGCTACATCTTATCTCCCTCCTAGGTCTAGGGTTAGCGATCCGATTAGGATACCAAGTCCGAGACAGGTGATGATAGGCGATAGTACATATCTTATTACTCATATTCCTTCGTCCTCAGTTCCGAGTTCTTCAAATGTACATCCTCCACCTTATCCATGTGGTCCTTCGAGCCAATATATGGCTACGAGTCAGGTCCGTACTGCGGTTACTAGGCCGATTGTGTCTCAAGTTCATATACCACCCGTTGCTTCAGGAGGCTATATTCACGCTTCTAGCGGTCAGCTTGTTACGGCCGGGGCATATATACCTACTTCTGGTATGTATGTTCCCCCTTCCAGAGCTTATCTTCCTACCTATGGAGTGTCCCATGGGACATCACATGCGATGACCTATGGCCCTTATTACGGGACGCAGTATGGACAGGTTTCTTCACATTATGGAGGCAGGTATCAACAACCTGCTTACTCTCCTAATTACGGCTTCGTAGCTCCTACTAGTCAAGGTACACCTTACTATGGTACTTCCATGTCACCCTATACAGGTCAGATAGGAGGAGGACACTATGGCCAAGGCCATGGTGGTGCCAAACCTATGTGAACTAGGGAGCGGTCCATCGACCTCATCATCCTAGGCTCCCTTTCCTCGCGACGCTTAACCTTCCTGACTTATCAAGACTTATGAACAATCCCATGGCTCATGACCTGGCTTGGCCGGCTGTCCCTACTAAGCTTCCTTCGGATATACCTAAGTTCGAAGGCAAACTAGGAGAGGATCCGAGCGAACACGTTACCACGTTTCACCTTTGGTGCTCTTCGAATTCATTACATCAGGACTCAATCCGCTTGCGACTATTTCAACGCACCCTCACGGGGCCTGTTGCGAAATGGTATATAGAGTTACCAAAGGGAGCTTTTACCTTGTTCGACAATCTTGCGATGACCTTTCTTAATCACTTCTAGCTACCAGTGCGCTATGACGTTGGTACTAAACTCTTGTCGACATTTCGGCAGGATAAAGCCACCCATATTTCTGATCATATTCAGGAGTGGCATAGACGGAAGAGATTAATTAAAGCCTTTATACCACCAGAGTTCCTTCTCGAGTGGTTCCTCAAGTCTTTATTTCCATATATCACGAAGGATGTTTCCACATCCGGAGTGCAGAATGAGGAACAAGCAATCTTTAGGGCGTAGGAACTGGACTTGATTTATGCTCAGTCCGATTTGTTGTATGAGATTATTCCCAATGCTCCTCGTTCCAGTTTCGATCCCAAGGTCAAACCTGGACCACATGCTGATGGCATTGTGGGTTGTGCAAGTGCGAAGCCTGCGGATTCGGTTGCAAAACAAGTTAGTCAATTGTTGCTCAACGAATCTGCTTCGGGACAAGCTACGGCTTCGTCTCAACCCACCCAAACGGTGAATGTACTCTCTGTATAGTCGTCGGATCAGAAGGGTAACCAACAGCCCGGACGGAATAGAAGAAAGGGTAATAATAATAATCGAAAGGGTGGGAATAAGAATGAGAATGCTACCAATAATGACAAGAACAGTCAGAATGCTGGGGAGGACAAGCAAGCAAAATGTAAGGTTAAATTCCCTTGCAAGCTATCTAAGGATGATCACCTCACTTACTTGTGCCCTCGGATTGATGAAGCTTCAAGACTCTTAGCACAAGGCCCAGTTGTGCTAACAAACTCTTTACTACATAACCAGAATATGAAATCGAAGTCCCAAGAGCAATCTAGTGAGAATGATCCACCAGAGACTAGTGCTCGTGGGTGCATTAACATGGTCCGTGCTGCCAAGGTTGTGACTCGTGCAAAAGATTATGGATCATCACAACCCAGCCCAGGCAAAGAACCTGATCCACCAGGAACCCCTTTGCGCATTGAGAAACCTGCGGATAAACCTGAGGCTGCACCTCGCATTCCTAAGGGGGTACTTAAGCGCTCGGGGCATAATCCAAATGCCCGAGCCGCTCAGAATTATTCAGTTGTTGAGGATTTGGGCCATACTCCTTGTGTGATGTCTGCATTGGAAGTGCTTCAGAGTTGTCCTTCGCAAAGGAAGGCTTTACTTTCTGCTCTTGGTGTGAACGGTGATGATTCTTCCTCAATGATCAAATTTGAAACCACAGGACATCAGCCTCGCTTTCCCTACTATGTGTCGCTTTTGGTATATGTAGAATGTCTTAATATGATCGTCAAGCGCACTGTGATTGACAAGGGCGTTGCTGCTTCTGTGATGTCTTTGTCCTGTTGGAAGGGTCTCGGTTCTCCTGAGCTGTCAAAATCAGCGACTATGTTAACTACTTTTGATGGGATATCTTTTAGGCCGCACGGCATCCTTCCATCCCTTAAAGTCCGTTTGGGGGGGAAGACCGTTGCGATATAGGTTGAAGTGGTTGATGCGCCCCTTGACTACAATCTCTTGCTGGGTCGGAATTGGATGTATAGTAAGCAAGTCGTTGCTTCTTCCTTGTTCCGCGTTGTATGCTTTCCACATAATGAGAAGATTGTAATGATTGTGGCATTCAAGAATTCCCCTATTACTGCATCTTTGGGAGCTTCGGTCCCGATCGTTGAACACTCTCAGCCGACAACTGGGAGTGTGGGTGTAGGCATGTATCCATCCCTTATGGGAAGCTTTAGTTGTCCTGCACCGGTCCTCATGATATGATCATGTTCCGATAAGGATTCGACTTCTACGACCTCGGTGTCCGTTCGCACGACTCATATGAAAGATCCTTGGATTCTTCCTACGCTGAGTATTTCGAGTGAGCCTGTCGAGACCAACGTGCCACTTCCTGCAGCCATGATAGCTTATCAAGCCAATCTTAAGAATGTTGCAGAGCCTTGTTCTTCCTCTTCGCGGACGGAGGAGGAAGACCCCTATGTGCTGCCGGCATGGGCAATACAGTCTTCTCATGCCCACGACTGCCTTGACACGGTTTTCCCTTCAGATGAAGCGATCATCGAGGCTATGTTGGGTGTTGAGCCACCATGGGAGGAACTTCATCATAGTTCATATTTCCTTCCACCGTTTGACCGTTTGGAGCATGAGGATTATAGGGAGATTCTTAGTCAGAGAGTTGGTAGTCCCATGGTTCCATTAAGCTCTCCTGGTCAGATGGCTGATGGAAACATGGAGAACATATATTCCACGATTCCTATCAACATCTCTCGAAATCTTAGCACCATTAAGAATGTCTATATTGGGGCCGAATGTTCCCATGCTGAGATTCTCGAATATACCGAGCTATTCAAGGAATTCTGTGATGTTTTTGCTTGGTCTTATGATGAGATGCCAGGTATTGACCCTTGGATTATCGAACATGAGATTAAGACTTACCCCAACGCTAAGCCTGTTCGACAACATCTATTCGCTGTGAATCCTAGGAAAGCACCCGCCATTAAGGCAGAGATAGAGAAGCTGTTGAAAGCTAGTTTCATCTATCCCGTTCCCTTGACGGAGTGGGTTTCAAACCCCGTTCTAGTAGATAAGAAGCAAGGAGCGATCTGAATATGCACTGATTTCCACGATTTAAATCATGCCTGTCCTAAGGATAACTTGCCCACACCATTTATAGATCAGATTTTGGATGAGTGTGTGGGTAGCGAGGTGTTCTCCTTCATGGACAGCTTTTTCGGGTATAATCAGATCCAGATTAAACTTGAGGACCAACACAAGACTGCATTTATTTGTCCTTGGGGAACGCTTGCATATCGAAAAATGCCTTTCGGCCTTAAAAACGCCAGAGCTACGTTTCAGCGGGCGATGACCTTGATTTTCCACGATCTCAAGTCTATTATTGAAGTATTTTTGGATGACCTTGCTGCTCATTCTCGTATGAGAATGCGTCATCCCTATCACTTGAGATTAATATTCGAAAGATGCCGGCATTATTTGGTTCTATTAAATCCTCATAAGTGCATCTTTTGCGTGAAGTCGGGTCGTTTATTAGGATTCATCATTTCAAAGGAGGGCATAAGAGTCGATCCCTTAAAGGTTGAGGCAATACTTCAGTTTTCTCCCCCGAAGAACATTCGTCATCTTCAGTGTTTGCAAGGTATGGAAAACTTCTTACGAAGATTTGTTTTCAACTTTACCAATTTGACTAGAGGCTTCATGCATCTCTTGAAGAAGGACACTCCCTTTGAATGGGATGAGCAAGCCCAAGAGTCCTTCGATGCACTTAAGCAAGCCCTAGCATCGGCCCCGGTGATTAGTCCTTCGAATTATAGCCGTGATTTCCTATTATATGTGGTCGCGTCTTTAGAGACGATTGGTATGATGTTGGTTCAGGAGGATGAGGAGCTCCAAGAGCATGTCATATATTATCTAAGCCGAAACCTTATTGACATAGAGATTCGTTATTCTCATGTCGAGAAGCTTGCTTTAGCGACCGTACATGCGGTTCAGTGTTTGAGACATTATATTCTCCTTCGCCAGACCTTGGTTGTGGCCCATGTCAATCTGTTTCAGTTCGTTCTTACACGAAGGATGATTGGGGGAAATTATAATAAATAGATTTTCATTCTGCAAGAATTCGATCTCGAATTTGTTTCGGCAAAGTCGAAGAAGTCGTTAATTTTTGCAGAGCTTATATCGGATTTCCCAAGCGAGGCCGAGGAGTTGGTTTGTGAGGATACGTTTGTCGATGAACATATCTTCTTAATCTCAACGTCTGACCCATGGTATGGAGATATCATAGTATATCTGCAAACACAGAGGACCCCTACTCACCTCTCACGATATGAACGACGACGATTACGACGCATCTCTAAGAACTACCTTATAGTGGACAATACGTTGTATCGTCGTGGGGTAGATTCCATTTTACGACATTGTTTAACTCATGAGGAGGCTGAGGTTATGCTGAATGATTTCCACGGAGGGGCGTGTGGTGGTCATTTATCTAGGCTTTCTATAGCTCAAAATATTTTGAGAGAGGGTTATTTATGGTCGTCGATCTTTAAAGATTGCGTTGATGCTGTCAAGAGGTGCCACCCATGCCAGGTGTTTGCATGAAATATGTGCTCGAAGCCTGCCCCATTACATCCCATTATCACCGTTGGTCCCTTTACCAAGTGGGGGCTCGATTTTATGGATTGCAACCTAGCTTCGGCTGGGGGGCACCATCATATTATAGTGGCTGTGGATTATTTCATGAAATGGGCTGAGGGAATGCCTACAGTAAAATCCGATGGTGAGACAGCCGCTCACTTCATATTCAACCAAATCATTACTCAGTTCGGGATTCTGAAAGAGCTTTTCATTGACCATGGCTCGCACTTTCAGAACTGTATGATGGAAGAGTTGCCATCCAAGTTAGGGTATAAGCAAAAGCACTCCTCTTCTTACTACCCCCAAGCGAATGGACAGGTTGAAGCAGTGAATAAATCACTTAAGTCCATTCTCCAACGAACCATCACACAAAGCAAGATGAATTGGCATATTATGTTATACCTTGCTTTGTGGGCATATCGAACCGCGGTTAAGACTGCCACTGGTTTTTCTCCATATTAGCTTGTGCATGGAGTGGAGTCGATATTGCCGGTTGAATGCGAGATTCCTTCGTTGAAGCTAGTTGTGGAACTCTTACCAGACACTTCACCTTTGGAGGAGCGTTTGGTCCACCTCGAGCAACTTGATGAGTAGTGTCGAGATGCCTTGGTGGCTCTAGAGGTTAATAAATGTTGCGTTAAGGTCCAATACGATAAGTCTGTCCGTCCAAGAGTGTTTAGTGAAGGAGACTTGGTCCTTTTATGGGATCAATCGAAAGAACCCGTGGGGGTAGGGAAATTTAATCCTATGTGGCATGGTCCTTACATGGTCAAGCGTTTCTTAGAGAAGGGTGCCTATGAGTTAGTCTATTACGAAGGCACGGCTTTGGCGGAGCCTAGAAATGAGCTCTATCTCAAAAAATACTATGCATGATCTTTAGCCAAGGCTGCTTGTTGTATATTATTGTACACCTTTGGGTCTTTTTCTTATCGTGATCAGGTTTGTGATTAGTTTCTGTTTCTTTTAGCAGATGTCAATGGAATCTTCCACCTACATAGGATTTGTGGATGGTGCAAGCCGTCACACCCAACACTTAGCTTTTTCTGCTTGGGTGATTTATAATCCTATGGGTCAGGTACTGTCTTCAGGAGGTGTATGTCTACGGCCATCTTCCAACAATGTTGCTGAATATAGCGCCGTTATTGAGCTTCTACGGGATGCCATTTCACATGGTGTTCCATCTCTTGAGGTACATCTGGATTCGGAGTTAGTAGTGTCATAGCTCAATGGTTTGTACCATGTTAGAGATCTGACGTTATTGAGAAGATTCTTACGTGTGAGATTGTTAGAACGGAAATTTGACAGTATAACATATATACACATTCCAAGAAATGATAATCAAGTTGCTGACTCATATGCTAACTACGTGTTAGATTGGAATTTGTTTCATTCATAATAAATTAATCACAAACATTTTTACACATGTAAATAAATAAACCGATCACCATAAAACTTTTTATATATCAAAAATGTGGTAATACATAGTGTCACATACAAAAGTGGAGCTTTCAAAGCTTCCATCATATAATACACGGTCGTACAAAACATATACACTCCCAGGTATCTAATCCTGTGGAGGAGGAGGGTTGTGATCATGATACATCACTACGACTCTAGCCAGCCGCTGGAATAAACGCACCCATGTGCGTGGTACACCCACCACCTGTCGCTGCATGGCCTCAGGCAAGTCCTCAACTTGCGCCATGGGAACTCTATGAGTCAGTTGCACAAAGTTGGTATGAATGCTCTGGAGCGTTCGCTCCGCATCCACACCTGTGATGTCATCCCCTCTTCCCCTTCGTTTATGACATGGGAAGCCCTCTGGTTTCCGTGGTCCCACATCTACACATAAATGGTAGATGTCACTATGTGTTGTCGTACAAAAACATGTCTTTTTGATTCCACATAATCAAGAAAATACAAAAAAATTAAATAACTCATTTTTTTTTTAAAAGAGTGAGAGTCGAGATTCGGTACCTATCTCTCCATATGTCGATCCTGGTGGCAATGGCATGTCCGGATCCCCTCGAAAATCTATCCCTCCATAGGGGTAGTCATCTATGGCAACAATCTATCATCACCACCATGGAAAGAAGTCAGCTGGATATGGGTTGGCCACCCTACCACCCCCCAGTCTGCGCATAGCATCTGCCCAACGCCGTTGGGCCGGATCTCGAACCCCGTGGAGAGGAACGTCCACTCTAGGGCTCAATCCTGGAACACGCTCGAAGAAAAATGTGCTCAAAATGCTGCTGAACCCGAAGTTCCGTATCTTGCCTGCCTTACACTCACTGAGCTGGTGTTTCATGTTGCTCAGTAGTGTAGTACTCCAGTCATATATGGTCAGTCTCATACACTCCACCGCATAGAACATCAGTGGCCGCAAGACCTGATGGAGTGAGGCTAAGCCTGCTATCTTACCCAGTGTCAGTATTATGGCCTTTAGGCCCAGCACCTGTATAGCATTGGTGGGGACTTGACTCCCCACCTTCTCAGTATCTGGGTAGCAGTACACAGCTACGTACTCATCGATAGTAAGCCCACTGCCTGACCCACCTCGGGAACGAAGGTTCACCACCTCCCCTCGTCTAGATAGACCTATGATAAAGTATATGTCTTCCACCTCTATGGTGAGAGACATCCCATCTATCCGGAAGGACTCTGAGTCTAGATCCCAATAGTCTACCAGCATCTCTAGCAGTCTTGGTTTGGCCCTCAAACCACCAAGACACCAAAACTTGTAGAGTTCGCATGCTCAAAGAGCTTGTTGAGCCATCACGTCAGCCCTTACAGCTTCCTCTACTTCACCATGCTCGCGCTCTCTCCATTCTAGCACCATCCTGCAAGATAAATTTCCAAATTTCCCATTAGATTCTTATAAATTCACTTGCGTAGCGTCATACACGACTGTTTTGCAAACAGCCGCGTATGTACGCGGTTTCTAGCCTCTTTTCTGCGTATAGCCAACCCTATACGCGAAAAAAGCTTCGATATCCGCATGGGCCAGAGTGCTCATGTAGAGATGGCCTAAACAACCTCATTTCACCATGAAAATCAATAAAAATTATATCAAAATGCATGAGGAGAGCATGAGTAAATACCTGGAAGAAACGGTTGTCAATTCCGCCGGCTGGATCTCCTAGAATTTGCAATTGAAAATTAGAGCTCCAATGGGTAAAAGTTTCAAATGATTTATATTTTTTACTATTTATAGAATTTTTTTCAAATATTTGAAAAATTTTACCCCCTTTCCTATAGTTTTGACAGTTTCTAACCATTTTGGACCGTTTCTGACATAATTTGTGATGTAGAAGACCATTTTGAGTGTCGTTTCAGCCATTGGATTGACCCGTTTGTACTGATCTAAGGTATAACATCTACACTGGCATATAGGTTAGGTTCACCACCATCTGCATTTTGCATGACCTTATGACCATGTCACCATGACCTTAGGTACGAACCCACTCGATTATGTCACGGAACCTTCTTGCTGCTTTAGAAGTGGCATAATACGAGTGGTAGAGTTTCACCTTACATGGGTACCCTAGTTAGTGCCTTATTTGCATTTGGTTACACGTTTTATCCTTTACGGTGTGGGAGTCCGTTGTATAGTATTGCCATGGCGTTTCGCAAGAGCCTCATACTCCTCTTGATCTTATGCTGGCCTGTTTCCCTCTGGACTCCCCCTATGTCAAGTTGTGAATGCATTAGCATGAGCTTTGCCTGCCTTATTGAGCTTTATGCTGGCTCCCCTGACATTGCATTTCAGACATATAGCCCGATCTTGTCTCATGTCTAGCCATGCAGAGCCATTTTTTATATCCTTCACAGCTTGATTTCCCTTTTTACCGGGAGGGGATTTTCCCCCGAGTGTCAATATCCTACACATGTATCCTTGCATTGAGCATAGGTATGTTCCACTGCTTGGAACTAGTTTGTTTGCTCTGATGACACTCATCTCCTCCTAGTTTGTAACTATAAAGCTAGTTTATTCTTTTTTCAAGCTTTTCAAATAACTGAAAAAGTCCAAAAAAATCAAAAAACCAAAAAGCCAGACAATGATAGATGTTATCTTTGACAGCTATCGAGTCGTGTCACCTTCGAACAGAGCACTGTATATCACATCCATTGGTTGGGTTATAGTTTGACTTTAGGAGATGTACTCATTTATCTGAGTTTATCTCCACTGACTAGTTAAGCTTCCAGTCCCTATGGAGCCTCTGTTGATGCCTCCTGTGTCACAGAGATGTCCCAGTTTGTATATCGAGTCTATGCTACCTTCATTCAGTCACCATACGTCGTTATGCTCTTGTTCGAAATAAGTTGAAACCTGTGTCGGCCATTCCTCAGTTATCTTGACTTTGCATGTCGGCCATTCCCGGTACAGTTACTGGTTCGTGCACCTTATGATCGAGTCCTTCCACATTAGACAGCTTTACTGAGTACCTCGTGTTGGATGATGGGGGATGCCTTAATGCCCTCCTTCCAATGGATTTCATCCCATCGACTTCGGATCATTTATTCTGGGATTGGAATCTAGAGTCCTTTTGAGTGCCTTGAGACTTGCAGTCATCAGTGGCAGGTTCTATCGCCATCGACAGCTTCTTGGGAATACATCAATGTCCCCTGATCGATGGATTCTCTCAAGTGTTCGACCTCAACACATCTATTCACACTTGTTAGTTTGCACTCTAGTACCTTGATTCCCATTTTCATTATCGGTGGGTAATCTCACGTCTGTTAACGGTATACATCAATGACCAGTAATCAGACGATGGACTACTATGTTCGACCTCGACACCTCTATTCGCATAGTAGGACATGTACTCGTAGAGGTTGGTGTAGAATACTTTCTAGATTGGTGGCATATTTTATATGCTACCTCCTTGATCGTGCCAGTGTTCATGAGATTTCGTCTCTCGTGACTTGATACTAGTATATGTCAGATATTTCCAGCCACTATGGAGATCTTGATCTATTGTATATCTTCAGCCATCTTGGAGATCATGGTCCTTTGTATATCTTCATCATGGAGATTCTGATCTGTGTATATTGTACGTGGTGATGACCACATATATGATATCATGTATTATGCCTATTCATGGCCATTGTACTCTTATGTATCTGGGAGTCCTATATGTACTTGCAGTTATATGCAGAGTTGTATTATTGTACTATGTTGATTGGGTGGCCGGTCTTCTCCTTCATCACTCCACTTCTGGGATGGACTTATAATGTATTTCGGCCATCGTATGACCCCTCTGACCTCACACATTAGGGGGCATCTGTTATAGCAGATTTCACCACTCTAGGTGAATCACACTTTGTATGGCCTTCCCTTGTCCCGCTGTAGACTCTTTAGACCCCATGGACCATATTTTATCCTTTGATGTTTCCTTGATCATCCCTAAAACTATATGAAAAATGATATATGTGGCTTTTTACCCGATAACCGCGTACATACGCGGGTTTTACCCCTATAACCGCGTACATCGGGATGTGTGCATAATCCAAATCCTTTTGGAGTTTTCCTTGACATGGATCCGACTCATTTGACTCTTGGCCTTCCATATTCCTTGAGATCGCTCGGATTCGACCCTTCATTATCCCTTGTGAAGCTATATAAGGAACCCCTTCGTACATTGAAGGCATATGGAGAGATTGAGAGCAAAGAAATTATAGTCCATTGTTGCCGGAATTTATACTTGAGTCTGCATCCCTTTGTCCCTTTGAGCACTTTTGTGTTCTTCCCAAGCTTGCCTTTTTCCAGTGAGCTTGCTATCAAGAGATGAAGGATTGAGGTGGTGGAGGCCTAAGTGGGGGATTCAGTTTCTCCGGTTCGCAGATGTGCCTTCAGAGGTTGTATCTATCTTGTAATCTCTGATTTATATTAATAGAAATATCTTTTCCTGTCCAATGATGTGTATTTGATTGAATGTTGTATCCATTGGAATATTTCAAATGCTTTTACATTATTGATTATATATGCTAGAATAGATCTAACACCATGATATATAGTATGCTTGTATTGTTTACTTGTTGTTGAGGAAGTATTATATCAATTCAAGCTGAAGATTGGAAAGCTCAACGGGGATCTACTTCAACCGTCCGGAATAAGGTACGAGGTCTGATCCTTTAGTGTTAGACATTTTATTTCTATTTCATATTGGGAAAGATTGATTTCTGGAGTCAAAGCTGTCTGTTGTGGTACCCCAAGCCATAGGAATTTCTCTCCATAATAACTTTCCACCTCTATTGGACACATCAGATGTGGCAGAACAAATCACACCAACAGAGTTAAACCTCGACTGCATGGAACAAGCCACCACTGATCGGATTATGGAAACACAGAGAAAGAACACTCGCTAGCAGAAGATCCAGCTATATCGAGTTGTCAAAGCAAGCCAACTCCTTCACCAGGGAAAATGGCTCACTAGGGATCAAGTTCAACAGAAGTTTCCTCATCTCATGAAGGAACTCAATGCAATGGGGACCATTGCTTCCTAAGGGGGGAGGAATGATCCAGGAGGATATTGGTGGCCACCATCCTATTCCACTTGGACCCCCACCATTATTTCCTTTAGTTTTCTAGTTTCCTTAATTGTAGCACAATTTACTATTTTTTGCATTTTTTGGGTCCTAAACTTCCAAAGTCGTTTTGAGGCCTTACATGACTTTTTTTCGGCATCGAAGGGTTAGGTAAATTTGAGCCAGTCTCAAACTCAACATTTGTTGTTTATGGATGTATTCATTGAATAGACCTTTCTGACGATGTATCATGTGTGCCAAATGAAGGTAGTATGCCAAAGTTACAACCCCGAGAAATTGATGTACCAAGTTACCCAATGGGGCCCACATTATGGCGTTTCACCTCCTAGGGTTAGGGTTTTGGATGTGTAGGATTTCCATTGTTTCTCAATAATATATAGGCCTTCAAGCCTCATTGTAAAATAGATTTCAGAGGCATGTAGCAGCCACATCTCTTCTCAGAGATACGCTACTGGCACTCTAGCTAGTTTATTTCCATTCTATATGTAAACAAGTTTCAGTTCTTTGATTAATGAAATGAAGTGTTATTTCCACTGTATCTTTGTTTCTATGGTTATTTGTGTATTATGTTTCATTCCTGCATAGATATGGATCAGCCGACTGAAAACGATGGCTCAGAGCCTCCCTTGACATTCTGCAACGACTTCCTTTATGCCCGCATATTTACTAGTGAAATCGCTTCTAGATCGTTGATCTTACTTCAAGATTCATTCTAGGTTGTCAATCTGGGATCGGTGGAAGGCGAAAAATGAGCTGATAGCTTTTTTGTAGTTCAATTTGGTCTTTCCACCTCCACCTTATCCTTTCCTCCCTTTAATCCTTTTGCACTGTCGATCTGAGTCGTAGATTTGGCAGAAAGCGGAACCCAAAATTTTGACTTTTCACAACAAAACCATTTAGTATTTCTGATTTCCAGCCTTATGTGCCTTTCCGCACTGTTGATCTGGGCAGAATCTTTCTGGACCGTTGGATCTGGCGGATCGCAGAAGGCGGAAAATCAAGTTTTCAGGACGAAATTCTTAAGATTTTCGATTTCTTCCCTTCGGTGCCTTTTCGCACCGTTGATCTGGGCGAAAGCTTTCTGGATCGTTGGATCTGGTGGATCGCGGAAGGCAAAAAATCAACCTTTCAGGACCAAATTCTTAATATGTCTGATTTCCGCCCTTTTGCACCTTTTCACACCGTTGATCTTTGCGGAAGCGCTTTGGATTGTCGATTTTCCAGATCGCAAAAAAAAATCGAGTTTCTAACTTTCGAGGTCAAACTTCTTTTCCTTTTCTATTTTTCGATCTCCACCCCTCTACTCTTTTTCGAACCGTTAATTTGGGTGGAAGCTCTCTGATCCGTCAGAACCTAAATCCTAGAAAGCGGAAATCGGGATTCCATCTTTTATAACCAAATTTTACCTCTTTCGAACTTGCGCTCCCTATTTCCTTGGGCGGGAATGATTTTTGGCCCTACCCCTCATTTTTACTGGCTCAGGCCTTTGTAGGGGCACTAGTGCAGATGCCTTATGTAGAAAACTTCAAAATTTAGCATAGGTGACATGAAGACTTGGTGACTAGTAAGGCAAGCCATATGCTAACAAGTTGAAGCCCTTAGGTGAAGGGGCATAGTCCATTGTCAAGTAAGTGCAGACAACCAAGTCCCTCTAGTGAAAACGTGTGCCATACCCCACGACTAAAAATAAAAATTTAAACATCAAGGATTACATACCCTAAAATTGTGACAATAAGATTTTCAAATTTTTTTCCCAAACTTTTTCAATATTTTCCTTTTTCAAATGATAAGATCATTGATTTTTTTGCCAATCTTATCTAATTCAAATACATGACTCTATATTTAAGATCAAAATAACTCATAAATATTTCGAATTGAAATAAAGTATATGGTGTTTAACTAAAAGGAGTTTTGAATCATATTATTATTGATTTGTTATTAGAATTGATTTAAAAACTTGATTTTCTTAAATTAATAATAATAATAATAATCAATTTTTAAGATTAGAGTTTAACAAGACTCCAATTTGGTGTATAAAACTTTCTTGTTTTGGGGACAAGAAGTCTTCTTATGCAACGATGTAATTGCTAAAGTTTATAATAACTAATATCTATTTAAAAACATGTTAAACCACGTAAAGACTTAATCTCTATTTTTAGAATAAAAATAACTAATAAATATTTCAAAACAAGTAAATATTTTTTTTATGACGTGATAAAGAAAACTTATATAGAAGCTTATGATCTCATCACTTGGGTTAATCTATTTGACTAGTACACCATTATTTAAAACATCACATAAGAGTTGATGATACATGCATATTTTAAAACGTTACAAAAGATATTGCGTGCACAAAAACACATTCCACCGACATAGTTAGGAATGCAATGAAGAATATAAAACAAATCACTACTTGCATGATAGTGGAGGACCTAATAGTTTTAAATATTTAAATTGTCCATGACACAATGATTGAAATGTGCACCAAATCACTACTTGCATGATAGTGGGGACCTAATAGTTTTTTTTTTTAATATTTAAATTGTAGTTTTTCAATACATTAAATAAATAATTATTTAAATTGCGAGACAAAAATATGGACCAAATCACTACTTATATATATATATATATATATTTCCAACCATGAGAATCTTTCCATGTTGTCCAGCGAACTGCACCACATGGATACCTAAACTCATGAGCCAAGGCCAGCCCTCAGACTCGGTGGTAACAACAGGAGTACAGCCAGCCACCGTAATCGTACAGGAATTTTTTGGGGTGCGATATGCTTTCCCGCACCTCCCTGCAAGAATCGAAACCGAACTTCTATCAGGGTCGACCATCAAACCTCCACGCTGCCCAGCCATTGCTACCTCTAACCATGAGGTTTGAACATGAAACCTCATGAGGACTAAACCCCACAAAGACAAAAAAACTACACCTCATGGCTATATATATATAGGATAGACATGGTATTTCCCAACGTTGTCAAAGTAATGTTGGTTACTATGACCATGAATCTGGTCATACATCTCCGTTATTGTCTTGCTTGAACTTAATATTTCTAGTAAGTTACTTTGCATCCCGAGTAGTGATAAAACAATTGCAAAGTTGTGGGATGAGGGTTGCATTGCAAAACGTACCTTAGGGATGTCATTTATAGAAGCTTAGGGATGTCATTTATATTGCTTTAGCATGGATTTATTGACATTTGGGACATAATTATAATTTATAATTTAACAACGTTTAGTAAAACCAATTTAATGATATTTGAGAAAGAAATAGTTAGCAAACATAGATCATATATAAGGGAGAAATAGTTAGGAAACACAGATAATATATATATATTATATTAGTGTTTTTAATTTAAAGTGTTTTATCAGGACGTTTACAAAACAATGTTTAATTTAAAGCAAATTAAAATATGATGATAATTTTGAAAGTCGAAATTTCTACATTTAAATGTGGTTTTATGATCTTAGATATAGTAGTCAAGTAAATCCGTGAAGACAAGTAACAGTTTTTTTTGGCAAGGTGGGTGGAGGGGGATGGGATTTTTTGAGAGTAGATTGAGTTATTTTAAGCTCGTAGTCAAGTATTTAAAAGTTTGATCTAGAACTTTAATAAGTTGTTGATAGGATAAAAATTGGTAGGCACGCCAAACCCTAGATCTACACAAAAATCACAAACACAAATAAAATTTTACTCTTCCATCTTTTACAGTGTGCATAAAAACCACCAACCAATTTGCAAAACCATGTGCACAAGATGACAGCCTAAGAAAGTGTGGAAGAAAACCCATACTAGTGGTTAATCAAGAAGATGAGCAAATAATAAATGTCAACCATGTGCATAATAGGAAATCGGCATAAGAAAGTGTGCAAGAAAGCCCACAATAGGGTTCACAACATGGCACACCCTGAGTTT
This sequence comes from Pseudotsuga menziesii, assembly GCA_001517045.1. Classification (NCBI taxonomy): domain Eukaryota; kingdom Viridiplantae; phylum Streptophyta; class Pinopsida; order Pinales; family Pinaceae; genus Pseudotsuga; species Pseudotsuga menziesii. The sequence continues at coordinate 105,165 of LPNX010481965.1, forward strand.
TTTTTTTATGATATTGAAACTTTGGCTAGTTTCTCTCAAGTGGGTCTAGCCATTGCATTAGGGTTATTGTTAGTACCTTCATTAAGGACTAAGAACAATGACACCAGAGTTGACTAGGGGGAGGAAACTTATAAATGTACATATCCATCATTGATTTATTTCATGTAGATTATCTTTGACAAAGTTTAATTTAGGTGTTCATTCCACAATTGTTTAAAAACTTGGTAAATTGTCTCCTTCCTTAGTACATTCAACAAAGAAGGTTGAGGTCGACATGCCAAGAGTTTCTTGCAGAAGCTCAAATCTTACTGCATTCTCATTTGAAGGGGTTTCAGGCTAAGTCGTGGGGTATATTTTAGGGGTGAATTTTCACCAATTGGTTGTTTTTTGGCCTTTAAAAAATTAGATTCATCAATTGGTCATTTTCACTTAACAAATTTTCCTACTTTTATATATAAAAATATGCTTATATTAATGATATTCACTAGAACTTGCCACTTTTCATACCAAGTTCTATGCTTTTTATTGAATATCCAATTACATATTTATATGTATGATTTTTTCAATCCAAATTAATCGCCTAAAATACTATACTTAGGTATGATATTTGAACCCTTAAAAAATACCCTAGGACTCAACTATTTCTATTATTAGTGGCTTACATTCTTCCATTTCCTTTGATTCAATTTTCCCCACTAGGGATTAACTAGGTAGGCAATAAGATAGCACCTGAGTTCATATTGGGGAAATCAATACTCTAAAAAATTGAAACAATATATTGCCTAATATATAAGGGTCAAGGGGTATTTCTAATATATTAAAAACATGTAGATATTAGGAAGAGTTTATAATTATGTATATCGAGGCTTGAATAGGGTTTTGAGGGGTTTAAATCGACACCTTATGCCTAAATTTAGTCTAACTATGATTGTGTGTGAAGTTAGAATAATGCTTGAATAAATATGTTCTATATGTGACGACTTAGTGAATCCAATTGTGTTTGGATTCAGAGTATAGTTTGAATAGGTATGATTTGTGAGTGAATGTGGGTTGAATTTGAATGAAAATTCTATGTATAAACTCAACATGTGTTAAGATGGTTATTCTCTCGCTAAAATTTCATATTTCACTTTTCAAGGTTTCTAGAGGCTATAAGATTTGTGCCATGACACCATACTAAGGGTAACTTATAAAAAGTGGCATTAAAAATTTAATGGAAAAAATTGTATACATTGGATATCTAATTAAAATATGTTTTTTTTTTAGAAAGGTATATTGGGAGGGGGGTCTAACAAAATGAGTTTTGGAGGCATTTCACAATATCTAGTTACCTTATAGGTATTATTTAATATCCCGTAATCACACGTGCTATGCCATATGTTCATAGAGTGAATTCCTGAGGTTTTTCCATCGTCTTCTTTGGCCCTTACATTAGCTAATAATGTGGGTAATAGGAAGATTCTAAAAAACAAGTTCATGTGTTTGTGGAAATTATCCTATGGAAGGCTAGGATTTGCAGTTAATAGTTTTAACCTTGACTATCTTTCTGGTGGTAGGGATTTGGAACCAATGGAGGAGCCACATAAATATTATCAAGAAGAAGGCTATAAGAATGAAAATGGTGCTGGTAGGGGGGGCATTAAGATAGAACATAGTTTAGATATATTCAAAAAATACTTTATAAGTCACTTCTTTAGTAGACAGATATCAGTGGAGTCATTCAACAAATAGATATATAGATATTAAATCCCACTTATTGGATATAATGCATCCTTTAATATGTTGACAAAAGGATGGATTAGATTTAGTGTACCGATCATAGAAGAGATTCCATAAATACAAGATGTATTGACGTGGATGCCAAAGAAGAAGAGGGGTGAAAATCACCCAAAGTCTCCTCAACGAAGGATCAAGTCGATCCGGAGTGAAACCAGGGTGGCAGAGGAAGAGGTAGAGGCAGAGGTTGGTCCATCAACAATAGGAGGAGAGGACTCAACAGCAAGGAAAGGACCGATAGATGTAGATATTCCAGGATATTTTCCGCCATGGAAGTCAGACGTACCACCAGTTTGAATCACAAAGAATCAACGATACAACATTAAGATGCCACCGACACCAAAGGAGATACATGTCACTATGAATTTTGTGTCGCACCTCCAGAAGCTGGAGTATAGATACCACGACATTCTAGGGTATCCAGAATGCACTGAGAAACTGTATATACCTCAAGCACATGGATCTAGTAGACTTGTCACTCGGGAACCGACACAATGGGCCTTGGGTTTGCAGTGGTAGGACCTGTTGGAAATTACCCATATGCCACATTTTGGATGATCAACGGAGGTGAATGCATGTGTCAAGTATTTATTGTCATGCTTCCATGGAGGATACCTCTGGTTTGATACGAAAGTATCGATCACAGTCGACCTTATTTCCCAAATCACCGGACTGCAAAAGGCAGGTGTTGATCTGTCACGGTATTTCAGGGGAAAAGACAATGAAAAAAGGTTGACCACCAAGTTAAAGAAGAAATAAGATGTATTTCAGGACAAATAGGAATATTTAATTAAGATTATGAATGACAAGGAAGTTCGAGTCACAACAAAGCTACTGTCTATAAAAAATGTGCGGAAAAATAGACCAAACCAATGCACGTTGGGCGTTATTACATGCGCGAAGCAGTGTGCAGAGGGGGTTCAGATGAGCTGATCCTTGTTTTTGTTGAACCAACTGATGGAATACATCATATTAGCATAGGAAGGAAGAAGGACATTTACTTATTCATGGCTTATGATATTAATCACACTTGCGGGTTGGATGGAACCCAAGTTCTATCAAGGGATGGATGTCGACGCGATCCAGACATGCTGAGGAGAGAGATATCAAAACTTATAGTGGATTGATGAGAATATGAGGCAAATATATTGTAATGTACAGTTTTACCTATATTATGATGGACTTCGGGACACAACAGGGAAGGTTTTGCGCCTCACCGAGGAGGCCGTGACGAAATACAAATGGGTGGCACGATTCGCAATGGGGCCTCATGCAATCCACATCTAGGAAAGGAGGGATGTGGGCCACCAATGGTTAACGACGAGATACAAACTGACATATGAAGAATTAGATTCCATTATTGATGAATGGTCGATGAAATGGAAGGTTTCGGTTGGTGTCAATGAGCTATCAAATACAAAAACAAGATTGCCACCCATTATTCTAGTTGAGAAATACCAAGCACAAGAGAAGGACTCGAAGGACGAGTCACATGAAGAGTCATCTATGACACTGACAAATTCGGAGCTGAAGAGGAAATTAGAAGAAGGGAGGACAAAGTGAATATTTGAGCAGGGGGAATCAAGCAGTACAAAAACAATTATGGATGAGTAGGTAAGCCGGATATTGGTCGTGATTAATATCACGACCAGTGAGATTCAAGCAAAACTGAAAAATAATTCCATGGAATACTTTCATCAAGTAAAGGGTTTGTTGCAATCCCTGACGAATTCCATTCTATAAAAGGTACTACAGACTGATGTGCTGCAAAGATCAATGGAGATAAGTATTGGTAAGAGAGTGCAGGTTGTGCATATTTTGTTGCAGGAACTCACAACAAGAAGTGAGGATGTTGATGCAACGATGCAACACCTCGACGTTAATGAGATACTGATGCAAACACTAGTACAAATGTAGAAGGAATCGAGTTAAGAAATTACGGACTATGAGGCAATGGTGGAAGGTCAGTTCATCAAGTCGCGAGAACATAATGTACAAGCCAAATCAAAAATAGAATGAATAAAGAAGGCGCAAGAGGAAGAAGTGACAGAAAAACCAAGGCTTTTGATGATAGGAAGCAATTGGAGAGGGAAATCTGTGTTTCCTACGAAGAGATCCCAGATATCACACCAGAAATTTTTGCGAAGGAAAAGGTATTGTGACTAGGACGAATAGTCGTCAACTTAAAGAGGGAGAATGAGGAGTTGCAAGCACGCATAGTACCAAGTACGCCACTCGAGTAGGTAGCAGAGTGCATAATCAAGATAGACAAGGAAACAACACAACTAGAAGAGTTGTAGAAAACAACCAACTCTATTGTTGAAGCAACGACACAGTTCTGGATGTGAGTAGTTCAGGACGACTAGTTGCAGCAATTAGGTGTGAAACTCAACGAGGCAAAGGCATAGCTGACAATGATGTAGAGATTACTATGAACGATGGCCCCAATTTTGCAAGTGACTAAGGGGACAAAGTTGAAATCACTGCAGCAACAAGTCACCAAGGCACAAGAATAACATCAACGAAGGGCGGTTCAGTTAGATCAATTCCAGGAGGACGCAGAGCAGCTGGAACTTAAAGCTATGGAGAGACTTGTGACCACCCAGGAGGCACAAAATAAAGTGTCGTAGGTATCGAACGAGCACCCAACAGAGCAATAGGTCGAGGAATGCACAACGCGGAGCGCAAAGGTCAAAGAATAAGTTGAACAGATGAAAACATAACATGACAACTTTGAGGCCAAGATGAATGAACCAACTATATCCGACCGACATGGCTCGAGTACGTGCAACAAGTTTGTGTTGGGGGCCTCTTGGAAATGGAATCAGTGCATGAAAAAGAAGATAACGATAAGTTTCAAAGTGGATTGTGTAAGAGAAAATTACTGAGAAGTATGGTTGGTTTGGTCGTAGGTAGTTAAAAGTGTTGGTCCAAGTAGTTAGAAAGTCGGCTTATGTGGAACTTTTTGCAAAGGCATAAGCCTATAAATAGAATTAGGAGTGTAGTTAATAGAAGAATATATATATTATCTTTATCTTTCGGATGTATGCATCAAAGAGTCGATTGTATTCTAGGTATTTTGCTCATATGCGACCTATGGATGTATGTGGTTTTGGTATGAGAATTTCAACCAAGGATGTGTTGTGATGTTTTGAAGTTAAGATGAGATGAATGTTGATGTTGAAACTCTTGTCTTTTGCGATGCTTAATATATGATGGTGTGATCTGTGATATTTTCCATGTTTGAATGATGCGAAGTCTTAATGTGTTTATTGGGCTCCTATATGTCGATGTCTTCGTTAAGTCAATCTTAATCATGATTATTGTGATACTGGAACATGCAATGAATCATGATAACTAGATTTAATAAATGATGTGTTAGAAACTACTAGATCTATGAATTTCATTGCGATAGAATAAGATTAAGTGAGTGGGTCCTCTTCCTTCTATAGAAATGTGGTTCTTGCAACCCTCCCTCAAACATCTCGGGTGAGACTGCATCCGCTTCACAAGTGTTGTTGGATAGGGTAAAATTTTCTATGGCCGGTGTTTAGGGAGATTGCATCGAAGGGTGTTGATAATGAGTGAACTCCTATCGACTGAAGTGTGTCAACAATTCCTCTTTGGACCATTTCCATGCCCAAGATAACCATCCTTTATGCATAAAACCTTGTAAAATTACCCATATGAACCCTACATCCCAAAGTTTCATATGTCACCTCATAAGAATGCTTGTATCTAGGGTATTTTTTAAGGATTCAAATAATATACCTAAGTATAATATTATAGGAAATTATTTTGGATTGAAAAAATCATACATATAGATAGGGATGTCGATATTACAAAATAAATATACAATTTACTACTAAAACTTGTAAATTTTGGCGAATATTATATTAAAAAACATATTATATGTACATATAGGTCTTTTTTAAAAGTAAAAATGGTCAATTAGTGAATTTATTTTTTCAAAAAAGTCCAAAAAATATCCAATTGGATATGTTTTGCCCTTAAAAAATACCATGCTTGTATTCCACTCGTAATCCAAAGATTCCCTATAAGGGGATTGTGTTGTAGCATTGGTCCTTGTTCGTGGCCCTTAGTTCCATGATACCCGATTTAGGATCTAAGGTCCTATTTTTCCTCCTACAACCATGGCCAAGGCCATTATACAAATCCATGGTTCATAATGCCTCATAATGGTGTCCATTTATCTCTTGTTCACCAAATATCTCTGGTGCACAAATCCTCATAATTGAAACCATAACCAAATACATGGAGGAAAGAGAAAGAGACAAGAACACCAAATTTATAATTTTAAAACACTACAATGTGTAAGAGAAACATACACTTTTAAATTTAAACACTTTATTAATGTTCAAATTTTGTTAGAATGCTCTTCCAAGAATAATCAAGAATGTAAGAGAACCATTATTAATGTCCAAATTTTGTTAGAATTCTCTTCCAAAGATCATCAAGAATCAAGCGCATGATGATTCACTAGTTGGGATATTTATCAACCCAATGGAGTTAACTGGATAATAAATGATCTCATATACACCTCAATGTATAGGCTTCAATAGTGAGAAGGCATCTCCATATAATGAATGGGGTTAAACAATATTTTCCTATCAAATCCATATCAAGGCACAAAAGCCACATAAATTCCTATTATAAGTAACACACCATATGCATTTTCCTAATACCTCTAATGATGCGCCATTGCATGTACATTATGTTGTACATCCAATTATGACCCTAAATGCAACATACACCATTTTAAGGACATTAAGTACATTAATTAATGTGGCCACCAGAAAATGTTACCACATATTCTAAGGAGGTGTTTAAGGAAACGAGGCTCATCATTAACAACATGAAACAAAGAAGATGCAATGAAATTACAACATAGTAGAACACCAACAGGAAACAAAGAAGATGCAATGGATAAATTGCCAACTAATATAACACCAATTGAATGCAAATGGATCTTTAAAAATAAGTACAAATTCAATAGATATGTAGAAAAGTACAAGATTAATACCAAACCGTTATTCCCATTTCAAAGGAATATCTTATGTTGTAACCTTCTCCCATGGAGTGAGGATGTCTCTTATATGGTTATTATTGGTACTGGATTATGCATATGATTTTGGACTAGAGTACATGTATGTGAAAACATCATTTATCCACTAGAACTTCAATGAATAAATTAATGTCAAGGAAACTAGAGAGATGTAAAGTCAAGTGATGACAATACATATATGGTCTACTAGTTAGAAAAAAAAATCCATAGAACAAGTAAACCTAAACAATGATACCGAAGGCTCAGAGAGATTTAAATTCAAGGGATGACAAGATATGGTGCACTGGTTAGAAAAAATCCATAAAACAAGCACACCAAGACAATGGTACCAAAGGTTTAAAAAGTATGTAAGCAAGGATTTATGCATAAAGAGGATGATCATTACATTTATTCCAAATCAAATGGAGGACACTTTATTGTCTTCATATTTTATGTAGATGACACATTCTTAAATATTTAATCAAATTGATCTAGTGCTAAGGTTCAACTTAGTTTCACACGAAAGATCTTGATAAGATATAATATTTTCTAAGCATGGAAGCAAAGAAGAAATTACATGAAATTTGATTGTGGTTGAGCCAATGAAAGTATATCAACAAGATACTTGGTTCAAAACACAAATTTGTAAACCTGTTTAGACATTAATTCAAATTAGAGTGAAGCTTTCATAGATATGTGTTTAAAACCAAAAGATGCTAGGCAAAGTACATGGTTGAGGTGGCTTATGCAAATGTGGGTGGTTCTCTGATATAAGCAACGGTTTGTGCACGTATTGATATTGCCTATGTAGTAAAGGTTATTAGCAAGTTCATACAAAATCTAGGGAAAAAACATTAATCGGATGGGGATGTGGAATGATTTTTAGATATTTGTTTAAAGTATCTAAATTTACAATTTTATACCAAGGTGATTACTGACTCTAACAAACCAATGTGAAGTGGTTGGTTGATGTTCATCTATTTTTGAACACGTATGGAGTTGGAGATGTATATAGTCAATGATGGTATCGAGAGACTTTTTACAGCCCAAAGTGGATGAGACGTATCACGTATGTCGGCTCCAAATTTAAATTGGATACATTATAAAATATATTTATATTTATATACATTGAATTTCAATTCCAATTTCCATTCATGTATCCTCACATTTTAAGTAATTTTTTTTTCATAAATTGTTACAAGAATAACTATTTTACTTCATTGTCAATAAATGAATGCATTGTTTTCCCTATTTGTAATGTTAGTGAGCTATCCTTTAGTATCCCAATTGGAATAGTTAACAGGTGGAAGAATATATTGAATTATGTATTGTGAAGTTAATAATGGAACAATAAGTAAGATATTAGTTTTGCGATAGTTGCAAATTAACCAATAATTTGGTAAAATGCAACTTTTATGTATTTGTAGGATTTATGTGTTATAATTTACAACATGCAATAGTTGGCACTTGACAATTAAATTTGCGTAAATAACTATTTTACTTCATAATCAATGAATGAATGCAATTTTTTGCCTATTTGTAGGATTTATGTGTTATACTGTAGAACATGTAATAGTTGGCACTTCAACCATTAACTTTGAGAAAATAACTCTTTTGCTTCATAATTAATTCATTAATGAAAATTTTGCTTATTCGTAGGATTTATATGTTAACATTTACAACATGATTCCAAAATGGATTAGTCGGTGTCTCGACAATTATAATAGATTATGTAATTTTAAGTTAATAATAGAAGAATGAGTTACATATTAGTTTTGGGTAAATAATTATTTTACTTCTTAATTAATTAATGAATAGAACTTTGGTCTATATGTAAGATATCCAAATTGGAAGAATTGGTTCTTGAATGATTATAACCTAAAATATATTAGATTATATGTAAATTTAAGTTAATAATATAACAATGAGTTAGATATTAATTTAGTAGAAAAGACATGGAATTTGAAAAGGCATTTGAAAAGGAACTGTTACACAAATGCAAAATGAAAAATAATGTTTGAATGCCTTGATGTTGGTGACATATCTCTATGAAAGTTAAAAATCCAACAAGTTTTTAGATGATCAATATCTTGAATAAATGAAGAATATTGTAGCAAAGAGATTGTTTACAAGTGGGAAAATGTTAATTGCATTTCTATGGTGAAATCATTGCTTACTTATCATAAATTATTGCTTTTATTCATTTTTTGGTTTGTTTTAAAAGAGAAAAGAAGCTCGATAGGTTGTAAAAAGTTTCTAGATTTAAGTCATTACTCAAGTTGAAGGGATTTTGTTTTTGGTACTTTTGTGTTTTATTTGTCAATTTTCATGTGTTTATATATCTAAAATTTAGTTTTTTGGCTGAGGTTGTGGACCAATGATAGGCCACAACGTTGATTTGTTGGAATCTCAGTTTCAAATACCTAAGGGGGGTTGTAGTTCTTTTTTGTGAGGGAGACTGACGTATTTTAAGGCCTTGTGCGACCACACTGATAATCGATTACCACCACGGGGGGTTCACAAGTGAGGCAATATCATATCGCGTTCATTCATATTGGGGGTTTGAATACTCCTAATAACCTCAAAAATATATTGCCTCATATTAAGGGGTCAAGGGGAGTTTTGATTTGAGATATTAATATAAATATTGGGGGTTATTTTATTTGGGTAGGATGAGGAATAACCTCTTAATCATGGGATCAATTCATACCTCCATAGCATGGGATAAACTCATACCTCCAAATCATGGGTGGATTCATACCTCAACTCATTTCATCATTTCTTGTTCCAGCAAAAAATTGAATATTTTTGTAAAGACCTTGGATCAACTTCTGCAATTGTATTTGCTTTTTTTAAATTATCATAATATTGCAACTGTTGTTGTTAACTTCGCTCCGTGTTTTATTTTTGTGGGGTTATTCTTTTTGTTTATTAGCAAAGTTATTTAGACACGAGGTGTGCTTCTTGGAGTATAAGTCACTACGATATTAGAATTTTGTGTCATTGAGAGAACCAGGGTGATAGTATTTTATTCTTTATGCATAGTGTTATTAATGTAATGTCCAAAAGGTTAGTGTTGCCACTTGTTGTGAATTTGTATGCAATATTTCACACTTTATCCATAATTGAGGTTGAGTTTGCTAATGTGAAAACTAAAGAATTCTTGTAACATTATACCTTTTGTTGTTGTATAAGAGGCCAATTTCCAAAGCGTGTTTATTTTATATGTAGAAGTCACATTGTAGACTATGACATTGTTTAGTATGCTTGAATATTCATTTTGTTCCTCGTCAACTCAAAAGTTAAGATATGTAGCTAATCGAGAGTTTCGTAGTTGAACAATTGTATTGTATTTTTTGTAGGAGTTCTATTAAAAGATCTAATTCTTCATTTTTGGGGTTGGTGTTTAGGTGGGTATTAAGATTCAATCAAACCTTGTTCCACAACAACTAAGAAAAGTGGGATCAATGTTTCTTGGGTCACTAGATCCAAGAAAAGTTAGATCAATCTTTATTTACTAATTATTTTTTTCAATTTTTTGTATTCTTCTTAAACATTTTCACATTGCTAGTTAGAAATAATTGTTAGATTGAGTTATATTTTTCACATTCGTAACTGTAATTTCAATTCTTATATGCAAGGAATCCATCTTAAAATTGTATTGCAACTGACATGTGAACATAGGTAAAAATATAAATCCTTATTTACGTACCCTATGTGTTATCGTTACCATGAAATTGTATCATATAAGTTTCACCATATGTGTTTCTTTATAACTATTTCATTCTTGAAACTTAACAATGGATATTTTCCCCTCTCCTGTAAAGATTAAAAAAACTAGACATACCTCGGGAAAAGGTAACTAAATGTTGTTAATTCCCTTGATTGAAAGAATACATGTAGAGGAAGTGGAGGAAATTAATTGCATCTTGTGAATGACCCAAATCCAAGCTATGCACATGATCAATGGAGTTATTGGAAAGTAAGGGGATTTTTTTATATGTTTATTTGGTTTCAAACATCCATGATGTTTGTTTTGATAGGAATTTAGGGAAGTCCTTTTTTTTCCATAAGAAAAAAAGATGATTATATTAATAAAAAAACTACATACAAAAGTATGTATTGTTCCTGCTTCTCGCAGAGTTACATCGTAATGTCACATCATTTCCGATGTATTTTCTTCTTTTGTGCATATCAATCAAAAGAAACTTCATGCTGAGTCAAAAAAGTTGTCTATAATAGTTTCTCCCATGAAGAGCTTCCGACCGGAAAAAATGGAAGGAACTGTTTTTATTCCTTCTAAGCATATCATCTATTGAGCATATACTAAGACAAAAGATGTCTACAACACTTTTCTCCCAGTGGGAGCTTCCTGCCTTAAAAGAGATTCTGTATCTTCCTATTTGAGCCAAAACTATCCAAGATTATGCAAAAAACTTATTATTGAGGAAAAACCAGAAAAGGCCGATGGTAATACTCATTGGCCTCTCTGTCTCCTTTTTCTCTGTGACTTTCCATGTTTCCCAGGCCAAGTTTATTCCTGCCTTTGAAATTCTATCCACCTCCATGTTTCACTCCATGTAGACATGTTTGAGCGAGAGAGATTCAAAATTTGCAAGAAGCCTGTTAACTTCTTCAAAAAGTGCAACTAGTGAGGTGTTTGTGCATCTCTGAATCTTATTCATCTAATTTATTACAACCAAAGAATCACCAAATACTTGTCGATCGTTGCAATTTCTTTCAATTGCAAAGCATAGGAGAAGCTTCAGGGTCATAAGTTCAGCATAATTGTTTGATCAAGTTCTTAGTCCCATTGAGATTTGGAAGTGATGGTTTGGGTTTAGGAAGAGGGTGGCTCCTCCCCCACATTTCAAATATTGAGAAGCACCATCAAATAAGGCCCAAGGGGTGTTTTTATCCAACTGTTCGAGAATGATGATTCTTGGATTGCGGTTTTTCTTTGTTTGGGGGAAGTAAGAAAGGATATCTAGTCCTTGCCTTGCTACTTCTTCTAAAGAGATGGCTTTTTCAAGGAAATTGGCCTTGTTTCTGGCTAACCAGATTCCCCACATGTGGAGAAGCAAAAGAGATATAATATGAGTAGTTTGGGAAGAGGATGACCAATATTTCCAGGCATCTTCCACTGCAGGGCCTTCCCAGTTAGATCTGGAGGAGGTGAGAGATTGTGAATGCTCCCATGCTTTCTTGGATAAATTACAACTTAGGAAAAGATGATTTGTGTTTTCCTCGTTGTCTTTGCATAGACTGCACCATACGAGTCCTACAAATTGTCTTTTCTAGAGGTGGTCCCAGGTAGGGATTTTATTTGCAAGAGTGCACCAAATAAAGATTTTTTCCTTCAATGGGAATTTGAGCTTCCAGATACCCGTCTGCCACCACTTCTGATTTTCTTGAAAGTGATGTAAACATAGTTGTTGATAACCGATATTAGGTGCGTAATTGCCATGTTGAGCCTACTCCCAGATCAGCTCATCTGCTTTGTTAGTTATCTGAATGTGTGAAGATTGCAGGGAAAGAGTGTATTGGTCCCACTGCCTAGACCATCTATATGGCAGGTCTAGATCCTAAATTTTCTTCCATCCTTGATGCCAGAGGTTAGTTGAAATAGGATCTGCTATTTGATTCAAGTGAAAAGGCCCTTTCTGATGAATTAGTTGTATTAGTTGAAATGGGAGTAAGTGATTTTGTGAGCATCCTAGCCATGGATCCGCACCAATTCTTACTTTTGTACCATCCCCTATTTTCCATACAAGCCCTTCTAATATGAGTGGGAAGGATTTGCATAAAGCTTTCTAAATGATTGAGTTGTTTGGTAGATTTGTGATGCCCATGTCTCTGATCCAATCCAGAAGAGGAGTTGGTGTTGTGTATTTCTGGATGATGACTTCAATCCACAAGATCTGAGTTGAAATGAGTTGCCACCCTACTTTTGTAGCCAGAGCCTTTGCAAAGAAAAAGATGTTTTTAATACCCCAACCTCCCAGTGATTTTGGCCTAGCTATTTGGTCCCATTTTACCCAAGGGAGTACTTTTTGCTCTTTCTTTCCTGTCCATAGAAAAGTAGTGCAAATTCTCTTTGTTTTGTTCAGAATTGACTTGGGTATCCATGCAAGTGCCATCCAATACATTGGAATTGCTTCGAGGACTGATTTTATCAACACTAGACTTCCAGCTCTTGAGAGCCATCTATTACACCAATTGTTCACTCTGGGTTCCAGTTTGGCTTGCATCCAGTTCCAATCTTCTTTCTTGTAACAATTTGGTTTGATTATGAAGCCCAGGTATTTAATTACACCATCTAAGTAAAACTGCTGATAGGGGAATAGCTCATGAAAAAACCTCAGGACTTCCTCTTACATATTGAGTGTTCTAATTGAAGACTTCTGAAGGTTTATTTGCATACCTGTAGCTTTACAAAAGAAAATTAAAATTTCTGATTGTCTTTCTGCTTCTCTAATTGAACCATTGCAAAAAATAAGAATGCAATCTACGAACAGAAGGTGTGTGATGTTTAGGTTTGTGGAAATTGGGAAGTTAGGGAAGTCCTTCTATGAAAGGGTTTCAATTTTGCATTTTTATGGAGTTTAATTTATTAATCTTATAGAAAATGTGAGCTCTCTATGGCTATACATTTATTTACATGATATAAAATTGGTATATTGGCAAGTTGTGGTGTGAAACATTTGTAATTCTCACATTTTCTAAGCATTGCATTGACTATTGGACTATCAAAATTTTACATTAATTGTTTCATTGATCTCTTGACTCGGTTTCCTTTTACACATTTTCCCTTCCCCATTACTATTTTGTCGGGTCTTCCACTATCCAATGCTACAAATTGACCAGTCACCCATGCAATCCCGGTGGGATCATTATTAGCATTATACTATTATTTTATTTAGCATCTTGTTTGCATATACTAAGATGTGTTAGGGATTTTGTTTGTTACAACTTGATAATATGATATAAAGGGAGTATTACAATTGGGTTGATAAAAATGGATACTTACAATATTCGGTGAAACTAGGGGTTTTCTTATTTAGAAAGGTATATTGGGAGGGGTTTCAACAATACAATTTTAGGAGGAATTTTCCAATATTTAGTGAAATTAGGGATATTCTTTAATATCATGCGAACGATCATGCTATGTAAGAAATTCACTAAGTGAACCCCATGTTTACCACTAGGCAAATTATTCTCACATCCAAAATTAGGATTGTCCCCAGTTTGAGAAGTTTATTTCCAAGTTGCACAATCAACATTGCTTGATGGGTAGTTTGGAGAGTTCCTCTTGATTTAAAAAATTAAAATTAAAATTTATCTTTAATGCCTTGTGGTTAATTTTTTCTTTCAGTCACAATTTAAATTTATTTAAGATATAATTATATTAAGATTTAAAAAACTATCAATATTATAAGTTTTTGTAAAACGAAAAGAATTAACAAATAAAATATGTATTATAGATATTGAAATTATTATAATAATACTATAATGTTTTTTAGATCAAAGCCAATAATAAGATTTATTTAAATTATACATAATTTTTATATAAATTCAATTATCTTATTTATTTTTAAAAAATATATAAAATTTATATATATATATA
>LPNX010481965.1:119794-131724 GCA_001517045.1 Pseudotsuga menziesii
ATAGATAATCAAAATGAGTTTTCATGCTTAATTATAATAATTACATCGTTATAAAATTTAAAGGTGTTTTATATGTTATATTTAAAAAATGGTTTTCAAAATTATTCTTTAAATGCAAAATGAATATGAAATTTTAAAGTGAATAATGTTTTTTGAGTTTGTCTCAATTTAGATATTGAATTGATAGAAACTTTAACATTTTGTGAAGTGGATTTTGTTAATGATGTACTATTAAACCATTATTTATTTGTGATGTCTTTATTAATGGTTTTTATATTAAATATATTATTTTTTATTTATAATGTTTTTATAGTTATATATAAAACATTATTGAAACTATGGATTAATGTCTACTATAGATTGTCAGTTTTAAGTGTAGAATAGATGGTTAGAAAGAAAGATGTTATTTTCCACACCCCTACCTTGATTCTCTAGAATATCATATGTTAGACATTTTTCATTGAAAAAAAGAAAAATAAAAAAACATCAAAAATGAATTAAAGTCAACCATACCGAAACATGGTATAAATGATTGAACTTATATTATTATAATTAATTAATTTTTATTTATTTATTTATATTATTTATTTTCTATGTTTTCATTTATAAATATTTTTTTTACCAAGCCTTTCCCCCACATCGGTCGTTTACTGGAATAACGACATTTTTAGAAATGGTTGATTAATGTCGATCGATGTATATCAACCACTTTTAAAAATGTAGTTGTAAATTAGTATTAAACAACTCTTAATTTGTAATGGCTTTCTCAGTCGTCTTTATATTAAATATATCAACTCTTGATTTGCAATGTCTTTATATTCATATACTAAATAAATTTATCACGAGATATTTTATTAATATTTGTACATATATTTTATTAATATAAATATTATAAAGAGGAATCTTTCTTAGTAAAAATAGTTATAATGAGTCAAAATGTTGGAAAAGTCGATATTGTAACAAATAATTTTGAAATTCGTTTTAATGTGTGATCTGAAAACGAGATGCTTATAACCCACTTGCCTCACTAACACAAATCCTATGTAGGAATCAAACTATTCTTAGTCTTTGTTATACGTCTTGTCTCTGTTGCGAATAAATCATTCAATAATTACAAGAACTCCACAAGAAACATTAGTAATTCTCAAATATGCATCTAAGAACAATTATCTTAACTTGAAAACAATGGGGTTAAGCCAAAATATCATCAGTGGAGAAAAAGGTTCTTTATATCCCTGCTCATAATTGGGGTTACTTATCGATCCCTAATTGCCTGTGAACAATCAATTAAGTAGATATCTCCACACTACTATCCTTCCATGTAGATGGGTTTAAAATATTGATTAGGCATTTAATATACTATTGTTCTCTTCACTTATTCTCTCCCCCAATTATATTAAGGACCTTCCACTCCTAGAATGGCCTTCCTTCCAATATTTATGCCCACGCTCCTTTCCTCATTAAGGAACCCTCAACAAAGAAAACTCACCCAATGTCCATGAGAATACAAAGAGGTGGGCATGACTACATACCAGGTGGTTTTTCAATGGTAATTGGCTGCATAATATCATAGGATCTTTCCACTTATAATGCTTAATGTTTGCATAATTCAAACTAAATAAATTTCCTAAAAGGATCCTAGTGGTGATTAAATTCAACAAGGTAAGGGAGTAAAATGCCCAACAATGATTTAATCACCAAGGCAATGGCAAAATTTCCTCAAGACATAGGATTTCTCCCTATGAAGTGATAAATTCATCTTGCGGTCTCTCCCATGCCTAGGTAAGGAATAAAATCACCCAACATACATTAAAATGTGTAGGAAAGATAAATCACCCATCAATGCAAGAATTCAACCAACTATGTACAAAATAATGCCTAACACACAAGCAAGTGAAAAATTCACCCAACAGTCATTAAAACAATTTTGGAAACTTCTTGCATTGATGCAACAACTTTGATATCTTAGTTGTTAATTTATGGCCTTGGAGTAACATTCAATTATGCAAGGAAAATAATTGTTGGGACCTCCATTGCATAAGAACGACCAACAATTCTTTTTATCATAATACCCTCATTCACACTTTCAACATTCATTGACAGTAATTAATAACATAGAGGAGCTTCCATTAAAATCAATGGCACCTATTAAAATTAAAACAAGTGAAATATACCAAGAACATAATGGACACAATATTTTACCCTGGAAACCCAAATGGGAAAACCAACATTCAATGGTTGCTCAATATTCTATTTTGGAAACATGTGGATTACAATGTGGCTTCACTATAGCTCTTGGATCCCTACGTGCCTTCTCCTTCCACTAGCCAAAGATGCATAGATAGTGAAAATAAAATGAGATGTAAGAGAGTTTGGGGTAATGGGAAAGCCAACAACCACAACTTTTCATTTCCCATTTCCTCTCTCTTTTATCACCTAATTTAATTTCCATTCAATTAATTAAATGCGCATTATTTTTCATCTTATTCTATAGTATATTTTCATTGTATTTTCTTTAGTATATAGCCTTCTTACCATTGCAAAATTACTTTAAGTATTAAAGCTTACAACCATTTTTTTGTCCGGATCCATTTTGGATCACACCTCCCAATTGAGAGGGTTTTTTTGTCTCTAAAAGCTCAAGGAAACTAAATTGGATCAATTTGCATTCACAGAATTCTCTAAAACATGATCTCTAACTATGGCTCTTGGCTACAACTCTACCTCTTGCTTTGGCTACAACATTGTGGTTCTAGCTATTACCTCTAGTCCTAGTTATGGATCGACTCTTAGTTCTTACTCACTTGTTTCTATTGTAGAATTCTATTCATTGACTCTTAGCTCTGTGCAATTCTCCAATCTGAAATCTAGACTCAACATACATTCTCATATTCCTCTTAGACATGATGACAACCCATTTCGACAGTTCAATGGATCTAATTCAAATTTTGGGCTCTACTTGTTCATGTAGTGTAAAGGTTTAATCATTAACTCCACTTTGAGAAATATCTATATCCAAAATATTTAATCAGAATTCACTCCCATCCTAAGTGTGCAAGTCTCTTGCAGCCTTTGGCTTTGAAGATGGTCGATCTTGGCAATTAATGAATCCAAGTCAAATTATAATCTTCTCTAGTCCATTGTCCAATGTATGCATTACTTATTAACAATGAGATCCCAACGAGCATATGCCATCATGAAAGGATGTTTAGGGTTCCCTCTTCACATAAGATCCATTGTTCCTTGGCATGGAGACAATTCTATGTTGTCAAGTCATTCTTCAACCAATGTTTTATGATTAAGACATCAACCTAAGCTTGAGATCCTTTTACACTCTCTTTGGCTTCCAATGAACTATTACTTTCTTCATTGGTGAGGATGACCTCTTTTGGCACAATGAATTCATGGGCACTTTATACTCATTTTTCTACCAAGGAAATGATCTCTTCAGTACTAAAATCATTTTTTTCTTGCTATGGTAGAATCTCTCTATTGCTAGAATGAATTACTTCTCAGCTTGGAAGCAATTCTCTATTTTTGGTAGGTTCTAATCAACACTTAGTATCTGCAACAATTTCGAATGAATGACCTCCTTGGTGTGAAATCATAACCACCAATATAACATTTTCATGTGCCAAAACCTACACATGTATGGTTGCAAGTGACAATCATCCACAGACTATGATGGTGGTCTAACCCAACATTCAATCAGATGCAATGAATGCCAAACCCATCATTCTCCACCATATATTCATAGTTTTTGTTCCATACAACTCTTAAGGATGCAATCAATTATTCACTAAACCACAAAATGTACTCAACCATGGATTCTCCATCCTCTATCATAGACTTTCAAGGAACCCCAAATCCATTTACCTCCATGCACTAATATATTAAACATCCCCAATAAAAAGAATCGTCTTTTGGAAAATGGAAGGAAACAATAGTTGCATTGGTGTTGCACTTGCTGTCTACATCAATTTACTATCCTCATTAATGGTGATGAAAACCTCCTTTGTTTCTAAAGCTCATTGGATGATTGTTTCCAATCAGACTAGAGATGTAGGAAACCCTTCATCTCCCTCATTCTTCACTTTCCACACTCTTCTCTTCACTGTGTAGTTTTTGCAATGAAGATCTAAATGAATTCTCCAACACCTTGCTTGCCAATGTACAGTTAGATTACAATGGTGAAAAAATTTCCTTCTGAAATGCTTGGCATACTACTCTTTATATGCCTATGGTTTTATTGTTGGTTAGGGGAATTATTTCCATTCTTCCTTTGAAATTAATCAATCTTGTGAAATGTAGCTTACTTATCCTAGCAAGTTAGCAAGTTTCCTCAACATGGCCTTTCTTCCTACATAATGAACATGATTTTGAATACAAATAGTTAGCAGTTTTATAGCCTTTCCTCTTGCAACAATTACAAAACATAAATTCACTTCCTGATATATACATATTGCCCTTTTTATTCTTTCTATGATTGATTGGTTTTCCACTTCTTCTAAATGTTGGTGGAGGATGAGTCTTCAAGATCTTCTCATCGCAACTCTTCTTCAATATGTCATACGAAGGCTGGCGAGGTAGTGGGATGCTACATTCACCCATTGTTTATGTCTCTCTTAATTAGAAATCCAACTCTGTCATGTCTTGAACCTTCACAAAAGTGGTCTTCATGGACATCTACTTTTATGTTCTTCCATAGAAACCTAGGCATTCATGCTTGATAATTGGTTAAGCTATAATAGGTATGGTGATTCATTTCCTTTGCTTTTCTATGACTTATCCATCATTTCCAATTTGTATTAATAGTTTCGAACCGATACATCTTGTATGATTTTTGAATTCACTAACACGCTCTTGAAGAATTTATGAGGAATGTAAACTTACCTTAATGGTATTAGTCATGGTGCTAGCTTCAACAATGGTAATAGAAGTTGGATTTTCTTCATGGTGCCTTTTGACAACTGCTTGTAGCTTTGTCAAGGATTCCTACTTTTCCAACTCTTGCAGTTGAAACATCATTTGATTAAACCTATGTTCTTGCCATCTATCCAATTGAATTACCTTCTTACCAAGTTGTACAAGTTGCACTCTATGATTGTCCCAATCCATCATGGTTGTAGTAAAGGTGTCTTGGCCTTCTTCAAACTTGATTTTTAGAAATGGAAATAGTTTGGAAGAGGCCTCAAGTTTCTTCCCCATATCTATCATCTATTGGTTGAACATTTGGACCTACTCCTTCAAGCACTCTCCTTGTTTTCCTTACCCATGCTATTTTTTTTAGTGTTCTCTTCAAATTTTTGGCGTGTGGAAAGTTATTTTTCTAATTCATTCGCTCTTTGCCTCAAATACTTTCTTTCCTCTTGTATCTTCCTATTTAAATCTTTGATCTCTTCTAGATTCTTTCTCTTTAAGGATTTTCCCATGGCGAGGTCTTATTTATTCTCCAAATACTGGCACTTGTGTCACATTTAAGGATACAACCGATATGATACCATGTGATCCAAAAACCAAAGGTTTATATCCCACTCGCTTCACCCACATGAATCATATGTAGGAATCAAACTATTATTAGTCCTTGTTCTATGTATAGTCACTACTATGAATAACTCATTTGATAATTACAAGAACTCCGCAAGAAACATTAACAATTCTCAAATTTGTGTCTACGAAATAATGATGTTAACTTGAAAATGACGGGATAAGACAAAATATCAATAATCCAACTTTGATCAAAACATAATTGTGATTCTGTAGCCACTTAAGGAATGATATGTAGCTACAGTAAATGTCTCCCATGTAATCATCAATCGGTGGAGAGAAAGGTTCTTATATCCATCCTTAGAATTGGAGTTACTTCTTGATCTCTAATTGTTTGCAAAGAATCAATTAAGTAGAGAGTCTGACACTCTTTTCCTCCCACACAAATGGGTTTTAAGCATTGATTGGGAATGTAATATACTCTTGTTATCTTCACTTATTATTTCCCCCAATTGTATAAATGACCTTCCACTCCTATAATGGATCTCCTCCCAATCCGTATGCCAATGCTCCTTTCCTCAACAAGGCACTCTCAACAAAGCACACTCACCCAATTTCCAATGGAAATACAAATAGGAGAGCTCGCTCATATTCCAAGTGGATTTGTAATGGACATTGGACACATCATCTTTGTATCTTTCCACCTATAATGCTTGATGTCTGTGTACTTTAAAACAAATAAATTTCTTGAAAGGATCCCAATGGTCTTTAAATTCACCAAGGCAAGGGAGTAAAACACCCAACAATGATTGAATCGCCCATCCAATGACAAAAATTCCTCAAGCCACACAATTTTTTCCCAGCAAGTAATAAATTCATCTAACATTCTCTCTCTCATGCCTAGGTAAGTAACACATTTTCCCAACGATGGGAGAATTTAGCCAACAATGTACCAAAAATTCCCAAGCAATGAAGAGAATGCCCCATGCATAAAGAAAATGCCTATGCAAGAGGAAAATGCCCAATTGTAAGTAAAAACACATAATCAAGTGATAAATTTTCTCAACATTCATTAAAATGATTTTGGAGACTTCTTACATTGATGCAAAAAACTATGAGATCTCAACTGTTGATTTCTAGGCTTGGAGTAACATTCAATGATGTGAGGAAAAGAACGTTTGGGACCTCCATTGCCTAAGAATAACCAACAATGCAATGAATCTACAATTCTATTTTCAGAATTCCCTCATTCACACTTCACCATTCACTGACCATAATTAATAACACATAGGATCTTCCTTTAAAATCAGTGACAATAACTAAAAATGAAGTAGGAGCAATATACCAACAACATAATGGACACAATATTTTACCTTGAAAACTCAAATGAGAAAAAACTACTTACACTATGAAACAAGAACTTTATACTAAGAACGAGCACTCTAGCCATAAAAAACGACGATTTTTGCATAAAAACACCAAAAACACCCCCCCAAATAGAAAAGTGTTGATACCAGTAAACATGTTTTATTTTTTGGGGTTAAAAATAGAGCCATGGCCTAAACATCCCACACTGTTGTTTACAAAAACTTTAAAATCAACCCCTAAATTGGAAAAAGATTTTTTTCTCCAAAAGATAAATTACAACTTTTTTGAAACTTGCATATTAAACAAACAATAATATTTCATAAATAATTTCACCACTCTGACCATATAAAATCAAGGAAATTATGATGTGATTCATAATGAAATCATAAATTGGACCATATAAGAACAAATGATTCATATAAATATTCAAAATATCCTTCAAAATTTTAATTACAAACATCATACTATTAAAAACATCTAAAATGTTTCAATTGAAATTATTCAAATTCATCCATGGATTTTGACACCCCATCAGAATCTACATTTTCTACATATGAAAGACTGTATAAAGATGTATATTATCAATGGTTGCACCATTTGAGTCTACATCTATGCCCATCATTTTGTATGCCATATTCCTTCTAGATCTACTACTTGGTTTAATAGACTCCCATCTTGCAACTTCTTCTTTTGGAAGCAGCGTCTTGATAACCTCTATAGTGGGGAGAAGAGTGTCTTTATTTGTCAACTTGAAATCATAAACAAGTATATCAACTTCCTCTAATGTCAAGATGTCAATGTGGTGGCGATTTATTTTTTGACCTTTTTTTTCTCTTTCTGAAAAGCCCTTTTCTCAACCACCATCTTTTCCTTGTACACACCATCAAATGGATATGTATTCATTGCATACCAATGTAACACTATTGATACTACTTCTTCATTTTATTTATCGACCTTCATAACTTTTGCAATCTAGAATTGACAATCATGTGCATCATTTGTAGCCAAAACTGCAATCATGCGACCCTCCTTGATATCTTGTATTGAGCCCCTGTAAAGGTATTCCATCTCTTGACTCTTTGCATATAATATTCTAGAGCCAATATACATTTATCTTTCCTCTACTTGAGAAAACTCAACACCTCGAGGTTCAACATTTGTTTCCTTGCTTTCATTTGATACTCTTTGTGGCCAAGTAAATGGAGACTTCAAATATATATCTCCATTTGTAGAGTCTAAAATTATGTCACTCTGCTCCATGAAAAAAGAATCCCACCAAACATAATCAACAACATCAAAGTACCCATATGTATCTTCTATAAACTTTTTATTTCTTCCAAGAATTGAGAAGAATCAACATCTCTACTATGTTGCCTTGCATTATGAATCTCTGTAGATGATTGCAATAACCGGTAAATTTGAAGCATACATTTGATGATTTGGGATGAATTTAAAAAATGCCAAACCTGATGAAGGCCCCAATTCTGTGCTAGTTGAGTACTTCTTTCCTCACAATAGCGTTTTCTATCAATATTTTTATATGAAATTGATGTTGAAATCTAATGTCATTAAGTTTTCAATGCACCTTTCTTCACCATGCGATCCAAAAATAAATCTTCACATGCCAACAGTTTCTTCCAATTTATGTACAATAGGTTATGGATGGTATGCTTTCCTTACAGTTTCAATCAATTATGGTAGGATCCCGACTTTCTTCATCCTCAATGTCCTTGAAAAATGGCTGAAAATTTGATCAATATGATTGTGTGTATTCCCAACAAGAATGAAAACAATTTTTACCATTTTAAAAATTCCCAATTCTACAAGAATGTTTAGATAAGCAAACATGACTTGATTTTTTCTTTCTCGACTTGTGTTGTCCAATTACAGATATAAAACTTTAGGGATATCACCAGGCTAATGAGAAAGTACATGATGAATTATAGTGACGGTCAAATTTGCATCATTGTGAATATTTGGAGTTGTAAAGTAAACCATTGGAAACATTTCATCATTAAAAACCATGCACCCAACAAAGTGAAACTAAATAAATTTTTCCTCCTTTAAATTCTTTGTCACATGAACAAAATGTGGCAAGAGTTTTTTTTCTTTTCTGATCCATGCCATCAATTATCAAACCCATATACTTATGCAGAGCATCATAACACTTCATGTGATGTTTGTACAACTTTTTCCATTCATTTGATTGTTGATTCAGATGTTCTTGTAGTGAACTGATTATGGAATCTACAAACAACATAAAAAATATATTGATAACTAGTTTTCGTAATTGACATTTATCTAAAAAGAAACAATTTTGTAAACATGTATCTTTCTTTCCCTTCTGATCTATCCCTTCTTTCTTTAAGAGAATCACATGTACTACAGATTCCCATCCTTAACCTCTTTGGAATGTGGACTTTGTTGAACTTATCTTTCCATACTCTTTTGAGATATGCATATCTGATGAAGTTTCCATTTCCTTGACCACCTTGAACATAATCCTTGTATAAGTTGTATATTTCCTAGTGAAATTATTTGGAATGTGTATTGTTTCTCTATTTGGAATACTCTCTCCATGCTTGGAAAAGAAATCACACATCCAAGATATTGCAATGTGTGTTGATGGGCCAGCGATTCGTCTCTGATAATCATCAGAATACAATGTAGGATCCTTTTCTAGTCTTGTTTGGATTCTTGATAATTTAAGATTACCAATTGAGAGAATCCTTTTTAATTCTTTTCTACAAAGAAGAACATTTCCAATGTGATAATCATAACCTATCCTTGTAGAAATCATATGCCCCACTAAATATGAATTTTGCATACTTTTGTTCATTGATAGATACACGTTCCTTTTCTCCAAGGAATAATTGTAGCCTATACCCTTCAAACAACTGTTGTGGAAACGCTCACTCTAAATCAATTGAGTAATGGAACTTGTACTTATGAGAAATTATTTCCTAGACCTTGTACAACTGGAATGCTTTGGATTGACATAAAAAGGTCTAGTCCTACACTTAATCCTGCTCATTGTTGGATTATGTCTTTGCCTTTACTGGACCATTATGTCTACAACAACAACCTCATTAGAATGAATGTTTTTCATTTGTTAATGTTTTCATTGTGAAGAATATGACCCCAACCATTGAAAATATGATCACAAGATTCAGTATGAAAATGATTGTCATGATCAGTAATAATTTTGATCACTTGTGGATATATCAATGTGACCATCAACATTATTGGTGCCACTAAAATATTCACTGAAAGGGAACTCGTGAGATTCAACATTGGAATCATTGGTTCCTGTAAGATCCTTACTTTGAGGAGAATCATTGTCTTCATAATCAGCAAAATCATCATCGGTGCTACTGAAATCCCCACTTGGAGGAATATCATTGTCAATGCCATTGAAATATTCACTTAGAGGACACTCATCACTGGTGCCATTGAAATCCTCGCTTGGAGGAAAGTCATCACCAGTGCCAAGAAAATACTCACTTGGAGGAAAATCATCATTAGTGTCATTGACATCCTTTCTTGGATGTAACTCATCATCGGTGCCATTGAAATCCTTGCTTGGAGGAAAATCATCATCAGTGCCATTGACATCCTCGATTGGTGGTAACTCATCATCGGTGCCATAGAAATCCTCGCTTTGATGAAACTCATCATCAGTTCCAATGAAATATTCTCTTACTAGAGGAAAATCATATTCACCATTATTGATGTCTTCGTCCTCACCAAAATAATCATATGTCCCTTTAAAATCCTCACTTGAAGAAAATCATCATCAATCCCTTTAAAATCCTCGGTATGAGGAAAATCATCATTTGTCCCAATAAAACCATTGCATCTAGGAGGGGAATTATCATTGGTCCCATTAAAATCCTTGATTGAAGGAAAATCATCATTTGTCTTGTTAGAATCCTTTCTATTAAGAAATCCATTATCATTATTGGTGCAGGCATCCTCAACAAAATCATCATTAGTCCCATCAAAATACTTGCTTTGGGGACAATCATCATTGGTTCCTTGAAAATCCTCGCTTGGAGGAAAATTTTCATCATATTGATTATTGTCTTTAGGATCCCCACTTGGAGGAAGATATTCATCATAATCACCATCACCATCACCATCACATTCTTTCCCTTCATTATTTGTGTCTTCAAAATATTCAGAATTAGGAAGTTCTTGAACAACATGTTTGATCGCATTGCTTGCACTGCTAGTATCTTGGCTAGATGAATAATACAACTCTTCATTGAGATTGGAATTTAATTCAAACGAGTCCATGACTTCTCACTAAAAGATAGAATTATAGAATAATATTAATAGATAAGATAATGAAGTTTTACCATAGTCCTCACCAAAAAGTATAATGGTTCAAATGTTAATCAACCATCTTATAGCTATGGGAATGAAATTTCCCTTCCAAAATTTTTGTTCAAATTTTCCCTCCAAAATTTCCCACCAAAAGTATAGCACACATTTCAAGCACATTCATAAAACTAGTAAAAAAAAAAATTTATGATATAAAAAACTTTGAAATAATGTATTAAATAATTACATATTTATATCCCCAGACATATAAAATATTTTATATACAATATGTAATAAAGTAATGGTGATTTACATTTTCTTTTAATTCCACATTCGTAAAATAAGTAATGTTAAACTTAATCTAGGCTATATAAACCAATTAGTTTTCCTACTATTCATTATTGAATTTGGAGAAATTTAATAACAATTTCAAGGTTAGTTCTTTCTCCGTTTTTAACAAATATGTTAGTTTTATAGTTAATTTGGCTATGATAATTTTATGGTTTTATTGATTTTTCATTTTTACATTTTGTTTATCCCACATTCTTAAAAGTGGTAAAGTTAAACCTAATCTATCTTATAAATTTACTCTGGTTTAGACTTTGGATCAATTCATGAAGGGCTTTAAAGAAGAACAAGAAGATTCTAGAGGAGCTTCTAGCACTTTCAAGAGAGGAGGATCTATAATTTTCCAAGTTTCGTTTTTTTTTTTTTGTAAATACATACATACATACATGTGTGTGTGTGTG
>LPNX010481965.1:133406-153557 GCA_001517045.1 Pseudotsuga menziesii
GGGTTTTAAATTTTAATTCTAATTTTTTAAGTGTAATGTTGGGAAGGGTTAGGGAGTTAGAGGAGTGGGTAATTTTTTTAATGTAATGTTGAGAGGGTTTAGGGAGTTAGGGGGTGGTTTTAATTTGTTTTTAATTTATTCTAATGTAATGTTGGGGGGGGGTTAGGTGGTTGGAGGGGGGTTTAGTTTTATTTATTTTTAATTATTGTAATGTTAGGGGAGCGATTAAGTGGGTTGAGGGGGTTTAATATTTTTAAGTTTTTTTAATGTAATGTTTGGGGGGGTTAAGAGGGGGTTTTATTTTTTATTTTATTTTTAATGTAATGTTAGGGTTATGGGGTTAAGTTGGGGGGGGTTAACTTTTTTCAACATTTTTCAAATACAGTTTATAGTGATTATTGATGTTGAGTTTTTTTTAGATTATGAATGTTTATTGATTATATATTAAATTTGTACATTTTGGATATAGGGAGAATGACATCTTGAAAGATATCTGTGAACGTTTCTGGATCAAGAGTGGTGGTGATTGCATTGAAAAAAAATATTGAGGCATATGAGAATGTTGATCCTTAAGATGAAGTTTTGACCTTTGAGGAATTAAAAATCAAGAATTCTAGAGAATGGAAATATGTGGCAGAAGAAGACAAATAGATTATTCTTGGCATCAGAAGGAAAAATATCAAGGAAAAGCATATAGTATTCACTTGTATTATTTTGAATTTCCATATCTTCAATCATATTACCATTCATTGGGATTGTTGAGAGATGTATGTGTGATGCCAGGTACAAAAAATGTTTATCCACGAGTGAAACAAGCGAAGACTTTTGCCAAAATCAAATATTGTTTGAAGCTTTTAAAATGTAATGTTCAAGAAACTTTCACACCCTTTTGTGAAGGGGTTTTACATGATATTGAAAGCGGGAGAGTAAGTTTCAATATTGAGATTATTTCTAAATTGTTTTTCTTATAACTTAGACATCACAATGTCGTAGATTTAATACCATAATGTTTTTATTTTGTAGGATTTTGCTAGGTCGATTTCAAACATGTTGAATGGAATTTATTATATAGAGGAAAATCCTATGGATGTGATTAATGTCACTCTTCAAAAGGGACAAAAATAAAGGAAGAAGAAATGAGTGTCGAATGTTCAAAATGAAGAAGTACAAGAACAAATAGGAAAGGGCATCCGAGAATCAAATCAGGTACCTAGAAAGGTTACATTTAAATATTCGTCTCACATAAGTAAACATGTTGAAATTGTTGTCAATGAGGATTCTAATACTACTGGTAAGAGTAAGAATAAATCTCGTATAACAAATATGTTTGAGGGTGTTCCAGTTCCTTATGAAGGCATTGTTGATTTAGATGGAACCTCTTCAAGGTAGAAAAGGAGGAGATATGTTGTTACTAAATCCAATGTTATCCCTGAATATGAGAGTGAAAATTTTGGGAGCAGTAGGGAAATCATTACTCTAGGAACTGATATATAGGATGGCATTCTGTTTGAATAGTAGAGTCAATCCAAACTAGTTAACCTATCTAAGCAACCAACAGCATATCATAAAAGATAAGAACGGGAAAAGAAAAGGACAAGAGAACACCGATATACGTGGTTCACCCTAATGGGTTACATCCATGGGAAGGTAGTCTTCTATTATCTCCAGAATGTCTTCTCCAATCTTACAAGAGAGCAAAGCACAAATACCCAAAAGAATATAGATGATGTACAACAGTGTCACAATAGTACCACTACTACAGCAAGAATACATGATATGTAGAGACTCACTTGACCCTATTATATACTAAGAGATGAGGAGGAATTACTCTCACATATTGCATGTGGGATAATATAATTCTCCAAAACAACATCTCTTAATACAATACCATGGACAAATACTCTACACAAACAAATACAACACCATATAACTAGGGGTTAAATGTATTACTCTTTTACATAAGATTGTAGACAACTTATGACATAATACAAAGACATTATTTCTTTCCAAGGAATATAATATATTCCAACATTGGCAAGCCAACACAAAATGTGTAACATCCCCACCCCTCTACCAGAGAAAGAACGCGACTTCACGACTATCAAATCTGTGCAATCTAGCCCCATGAACATAAACATAAAAATGCATTGGGATACAAACATATACAGATGCATAAGACATGTAAATACAACGGAAGCAAAAACATTTTGTTCAACACATTCAAGCATTCATCATGTTCATATTAATTCATAAACAATTCATTGCAAGGATTAAACACACAAGAATACTTATCTTGAGAAGAAGCTTTCCCGCAACTAGTTGCATCGCTGCAATGTTCCACCCAACCATAGGCCAGTGTTCTCATCAATATCTCAGCATCACTGCCACCCTCGAGCTGGGCATGATTTTCACAAGGATCTAGGGAGCAACAGGCTTACCCACAACAAGACAATACACCCATAGTTAAGCCAACACATAGTTGGGTTTCACAGACTATTAGGGAAACAAACCAATAACATGGGGGCCTTGGATGTACTCATCCAAGCCAACAATCACCTCCAAACACATTCAACCATCTAACAGATGGGTTCCTTGGACTTACTCAGCCAAGTTAACACAAGCATGCACTTCACAGCAAAGTACATTTGCTAGGTATAGACAAAAACATCCTAAAAGCCAAAATGAGAAGGAAACATGGGTAAAACAACCCTCTGATAGAAATTTTGATTTCAGAGACGTCTATGGCTTCACGTGGGAAAAAACGACTGCCATAAACCCTAAAATCGTGGCTCTACCCCCCCAACCATCGAGCATAGGTTTGCAACCAAAAACAAAATGGTAAAATTGGGGAAAAACACCATGTGAGTGAGATACGATTTCAAAAAAAAATTCTAAGCATTATAGAGGCTAAAACGACCCCCATCCACACCCAAATCATGGGTCTCCTTTTCCCATTCACTACACAACTCCAAAAATGAAAAATCTGGGTATGGAAAAATAAGGAAACAACAGAAAAACGTGGAGGTAAATGCTCAGCAAGCTCCAGTTGCGTGAGGAAGGAAAAAACGCCTCTTAGAAACCCCCAATTCGTCAATCCTTTCTGCACATTCAATCAGTAAGACCCAAACGAATTTATGGGCATGTAGAAATGGAGAAAAATGCAGAAAAATGGGATAAAAATGCCCCAACTTTCTCCAGTTGTGTGAGAGAGAGAAAATGCATTGGTGAATAATGGCTTTGGCCTCCTTTTTCCAAGTATTTACTTGGCCCATAAGTCAAAATTCATTTTACCAAAAATAGGTGCTCTGCCCAATTCGAAATTAACCTCCATACCTTTCCCATCCGAAGGCAATAACTTCCTTCACCAACTTTAGATGACTGTGCACAAAAGGCAAAAATGGGTAGTTGACAATTTATGGGTTTTCCCACTTGGAATTTGGGTTTGATTATTTCCCCCTCCCTTTTCCTTGCAAAATCATGCCCCCATCTCTTTAACGTTGCAGTGCATAGCTAGTTGTGACATTTTTATTAATTTGCATTTTTACATGATGTCTCAAAATATATTGTACCTGGCTAGCACATAAATCATCGACATCGATTTTAATTGCCGAAACATAAAACACTAAATCCATGGTGGGGCCTTTTCCTTGAGCTCCAAACCACGATTTAATACAACATTTACATCATATGCAATTTAATACCATGGGGTCAAAACTAGAGTGTTACAAAATGCCATTCGAGATTGATTGCAGAGGGATAAATTGGTTAACGATGGGAATACATTTGAGTTGAATGTGAATCAAATTTATAGACCCACATAAGGAAAAGATCAATTTAGAATTAGAAAACCACATTATTTACATATTCAAAAATTGAAAGCATTGATGAGACACAATCCCTATGCACATGTAGTCGACTACCTAATCCTTGTTGACTTGAAAGATGTTCCTACTAGAGATGAATTTGATCAAACAACAAGTTTTCATTACAAATATTATTTTCTTGGGGGAAATCATTTTGTAGAGGCAAGACGAGAGTTGATGCAAGAATATCCCAATAACCCTATTTTTGAAACAGTGAAATGCATCATTTACACTAGTTTAACAGATGTAGAACCAAAGTTGTTGGAATGGGATCATAACATAGATAATGAATATAGGATGACTATGACATTTATTCAAATGGTGAGATCTATCCACAATGAATTTTTGCAAATATGTGGCGGGGATAAATCTAAAGTTGATGCGAGTTTTTGGAAACAATGTTTTTTGGAAATAGGTATCCCTATTAAAGAGGATAATGTGAAACAAAAAAATACCAAAGGTAGTGATGCATTTAGAGTTGTAGATGGATATTTCCAGTTGGAATTCAGAGTAGGGAAAACATGGGATTTGATTGAGGACATATTTAGCTTGTGGGAGAATATTGACATAAAAAATAAAAAAAGTGAAAAAAAAGTAAAGTTGTTCCATGGACCGGTGGTAAGACATGTCTTGACATCAAGAATTAGTCAGAAGAAATGACAATTACACCTTGGATAACAATGCAAGGTGTGAAGGATGAAACACTAATAGCTACAATATTGCCACAGGTAAACTTAGGTGAATTATCAATGGAGAAAATGTGCAATGAATTTGACAAGTAAGTTGATGTTTTTTCATGGTTCAAATGATATTTTTATTGAGTTTAACATTTTTGTTATGTTCTAAGTATTATGTTGTGTTATTATATAGATTGTAAACATTATTTATTGTTTCATTGTCTAGTTACAAGATTTACATGAAAATAAAAGAGGAGATGGTTAGAATGCTGAATGAGAAGGGTTGTGATGATGTCAAATGAAGCTATCCATAATCAAGCTCAATAAAAACCTTAAAACAATTTTTTGCTACATTCAAGAAGCTATGTTGATCTATGATACATCCTAAATTATTTATTTGGTAATTCAATTCATTCTATTTTAAATTACTTATAGAGAAAATTTTCATTTGAAGATTCCAAAGAGGGGTATATATGGAGTACCGAAGTCCTTCAAAATTCATATCCAAAGAGACAAAATAGAATGACAATTTAAGAGAAAACGCCTTGCAAACGTTTAAATTGATGATACACTTGATCATTATATTTGGAATGGGCTTGACATTGTGCAATATAAAGTCATTTGAGGTGATTGTGCAAACATTGCAAAAATTGTTCCTAAAAAGGAGTATGCCCTAGTTATAGCAGATATCCCTCATGGATACAATATCCATAACACTACTTATGATTGTGAGCCTTATACTTACCAATCATTCAATAAAGATGTTTTAGGATTTCTAGATGTCACAACATCACCACCATGGAGATTCATTGTTTTCCATTTAGACACACAATTAGGGGTGTTGTTAACATCCTTCAAGGGTAAAACAAAAACAAAGAAGCAACTTTATTGGTGATATATTTACACTATATTATCAAGTTTTTGAATTTATAAATAAATTATATTTATTGATAAGTTAAGTAAATTCTTTTTTATTTTGGTTACAAGAAAAAGCCTAATATTTGTATCTCCAACACTAATCCATTTCTGAACGATATTGAAAACATACATCTTGCAACTTGGACAAAAGATACGACTTATTAATTTCTTTTAATCAATGAAAATAGTGAAGGAAAATATAGTCATATGTTGACTTATAATGTTGTGGTTAAAAAATTGACATATGAAGAAAGGGATTTGAAAGGGTTGGCTGTCAACAATCAAAATTCACAAGGGTTGATTAATTATCTCATAGATACAAGAGAAGGAGATTTGGTCTTAGATTTGTTCTCGCGTTTAGGTAAAATTTCTGATATTACATATGAAAACATATTTCGACTTTTAGTGTCTTTTTTATTCTTCATGGATTTTTTTTAGTATGCTTCTTTATGCATTTTGACTTAACTATTTTTGTTTTGTGTTTGGTGATTATGTACAACAATAGCATGCTCCTTACATAAATGGAGAAATTGCATATCCATTTGCACTACAATGCAATTACATCAAGCAAATAATTAATGATGTTCAAGTTTTCCCAAATGAATTGCAAGAAGTTGGTTTGAAGAAAGGAAAGTTGAGTGAAACACTTGTGGCAAAGATGTCAAAAGAGCCTCAACCCCTATTAGGAGGAATGTTTGGAAATGAACCCTTTGGTCACCTTGCAAACATAGAAGACCCATTGGAAGAGGACATTGATGTCGCTGAGTAAAGCCAAGCTCCAAAAAATTCCAAATTAGATGAAGAATTTGATCTCAATGATATTGTTGATTAGTTTCATGTCTTGAAGAAAATGTAAAATTTGACAATTTTTTGATAAGATATATTAGTATTGATTTGACTTTCAAACTTTGTTTTAGAAATAAAATTTCTATATATATTGTTTTTAATATGTTATTTACAAATATATGGTATAGTTTTTCTTGAATTTATGTGAATGCTAACTTTTTGAAAAAAACTATGAAATAGTATCATTTTTAGAAAAAAAAATATGTGAAAATCCATTGAAAATGATTTTAAATGTATTTATTTTATGGAATTTCTTACCATTTTGTCAATAGAAAAGTTTTATTTTGTCTATAAAAATATTTAATTTTAAATAGAAAAATTGCAAAATGTATGTGTTTTTCAATATAACTTGCTTGTAAATGTATGTTATTTTGTTAAATTTCAAAAAAAACACACTTGAAAATAGAAATTAATATTATTTTACCACAAAGATGATTTAAAGGCCTAAAAAATGTCTTAAAATGAAAATGTGTGATACTCTTATCAACCATTTTTCAAACTGAGCTAAAAATAGCTACTAGAAAACTCTGCCAGTTATTATTATACCTGCCTCACGCAAGTATATTGTAATCGATCACAAGTCAAACTCCTTTGACTTGGTGTCTTTTGAGGCAGTTTTAAAAAATCAAAACCTGTTTTGCAAAGTATGACTTAGGGATTTGTAAAATATTTTTTTTAATTTTGTTAAAAAGCTATTTTTGTAAACAGCTGATTGGTGGATAGAAGATGATGTCAAATTTGGGATTTGGTATCTGGATTTGAATTGAAATGTGGCAAGATGACGTCATAATAATAAAATTAAAAAAATATCCCATTGCCATCTGTCATGCCTCCTGTCGCTGCCGCTGCCGTGTGGACCGTGGTGCCTACCGGGTCTCTTTGCCTCACTGTTGTTCGTTTCCAATTCGTCGGCTTAATAATTCCTCTACGGCCTCCACAATAGAAATTTCATTTACAATAATTCCTACTTCACGTGCATGCAGGTGTTTCAAGAAGATTTTCTGAGTTTTCAGACCCCACAGGCCGTTATAGCTCCATCAATCCCGCATTATATCTTCAGTTACCTGCAGTAGCAGCAGCCGCCTGTCCAAAGCTCGTTGTCTGGATTAATGGTTAGTTCCCAATGCGGGCAGTTTGGATTAAATGAACTCAGACAAGTTCCTATTTATGGGGACAATGTCAATAAGTATACCTTCAACCCGGCCACTACCCTACCCCAACCTGCACTGTCCATTCCTTCTATCCATTCAAGTGGCCTGTCGAGGATCAGACAAGCGAGTTGGTCGATTCGCCCTCCTTGCAGATCGGGCGAGTGGCAGTCAGACCATGCAGCTGCTGCTGGGGTCACGCCCGTGGAACAGAAATCTTCTGACAAGTTTGGACTGGAATTGGATCTTCAATTAAGAATAGGTCCTAATGCAAATCCCAAGATTTTCTTTGAGTAAGATTTTATGCTTCTTTGGGTTCTTTTACCTGTAAGCTTTTCATACTTTTTCAATGAAAGCAGAGAGATTAAAACCTAAAGAGAATTTCGCTGACAAAACTGAACTGATCAGGATTTCCATTCTCTGTAGATTTTCTCCTTTCGCTACCCAGTTTCTGTATTGAAATTGAATTTTTTTACTTTTGCATTCGCCACAAGCCCAACTTAATATTTTAGGTTTTCTGATTCACCTAAACCAAAATCGTTTGTGGGGTGTTCTTGTTTTCATCTGAAAGTTTCAAATGGCATGGTTTTGTCAAACTGTTTAAGCAGAGACCTTCATTTGTTAATAAAATTGGGTTGCAGCACAGTGCAATGATAAAAGTGAGATCACAAAAACCATAGCATATAACTCAGTATCATTTTTGCTATTTCTGTTCCAAATTTGTTGCTTTAAACTACTTTCCTGACCTAATAATGCTGACCTAATAAAGGCCACGGGTTTCTTAAATCATGCATGGTGTTTTACAGTTATTGTTATAAGCCATTTGTCAAGACATAGTATGATTTTTCTTATTGATACCGATATTTATTGGAGGGAATCTGTAGCTTACATGACTCATGCAAATATTTACAACACACATGCACATTTAACTGAATTCTAATACGACCAAATATTGCAATTTTTTAATTTCGGCGTTCACCTGGACTATACCTACCATCTTGCTTTTGAATATGTTTGACGCTTCTACATATGTCCCCAAGCCGAGATACATGCCGCCACCTTCCACACCATTAATACAATTTAAGCTGTTTGCTAGGGAGCCATTTATTGATTAAGCTTGTATATCACTTCCATTGTTGCCAAGTGTTTGTTAAAATTAAAAACTCATTCAGAGGCTTTGCTTTACTGAAGAAAACTAACGTAATCACAGATTCTTTTGAATTTGTTTCGACTCCTTCCATTGATATCACCTCCAATGTAATTTCCTGTTCTTTCTAGTTGCCAATGGTTTATTAACGTTTGTTTTCATGGCATCATATTCATAGGC
The DNA here is from genome assembly GCA_001517045.1 of Pseudotsuga menziesii. Taxonomy (NCBI): domain Eukaryota; kingdom Viridiplantae; phylum Streptophyta; class Pinopsida; order Pinales; family Pinaceae; genus Pseudotsuga; species Pseudotsuga menziesii. The sequence goes on from LPNX010481965.1 coordinate 142,186, forward strand.
TTCGGTGTCACTAAAAGAGAACAAATATAATCACCCACTCTTTGCACTGTAACTTCAAACATTCGCTCTGGATCCTGTTTGGACTCTCTCCTACAACGATTTTATGTATAGAATGTCTGATATTGCTTCAAGGATTATATGTATAGAATGTCGGATATCAGTGATCAGCGATTTTTTTCGTTTGATTTGTCTTATTTTTGTTTGATGCATGACCTCCCTTTTTACTTTGTTTGGATGCATGACTTACATAAATCTTTCATGTGATTTGTTTTATGCATGATTTTATTTACATTAAATCATTTCAAATGAATAAGTTTTTAGTTTGTCAATATTAAGTGTAAAATTGATTTTACGTTACTTTTTGTTTGGATGTTTAATCTTATTCGTAGGGGAGAACAGTTGAGTGTTAGTGTTAGGTGTAAAATCATATCACTTTTTTGAAATTAGTTTTTGGTTGCTTTCTTAAACATAATTTTACATTATGTCAAAGAAATCTTATAACAAGAGTAAAGTATAAATTAGTTATTTTATATTGAGTAGATAACATTGTTGTCTAAAACATTATGATAAAAAGTGGATGAAGACATAAATTTTGGGAAAGGATTTCAGATTTAAATATAAAAAAACACTATAGATATAAACAATTGAGTACACATCATTGTTAAGATTTAAACAATTTTATTAGGAATTGATTGATTATAATACCTAATTAACTTTTTTTATGAAAAAAGCATGTATCTTGATATTCATTTGAATCAAAGATTATATAGATATTTAGTGGGCATTTTCAGCTAAATTACCAACAAAATACTGTGTATATTGAAGGACTTTTTTGGTATGCATCCTTTACAAGTCTAGAATTAGACTTTTGAAGTATAAAAGGCTACTGTCTGAAAAAATATGAGGATAACATATCCTCAATGCAAAGTAAATATACAGTTTTGGCAGGCTGGGGTTTTGTAACTATTATAGACTTACAATCTTCCAATGTAACAAAAAATCACCAAAGGACAATGCAATCATCCATATAACAAAACAATGCCATCTGAAATCACTAATTATTTTGCATCTTCATATTCATTTGAATCAAAGATTATATAGATATCTAGTGGCCATTTTCAGCGAAACTACCAACAAAACATGGTGCATATTGAATTATTTTCTGGTTTGCATTCTTCATAAGTCTAGAATCGGACTCTGACATATAAAAAACTACTGTCTGGAAAATTTGAGGATAACATATTCTCAATACAGAGTAAATATAAAGTTTCTGCAAGTCTTTCAAAGAAGAAAAGGGGTTTTGTAACTATTATAGACTTACAATCTTCCAGTGTAACAAAAAATCGCCGAAGGACAATGCAATCATCCATATAACATAACAATGCCATGTGAAATCACTAATTATTTTGCAGTTCCTCATAGAAGAGAACACCTTCCTCCTCCCCAAGTGTTGGCTTTGAAAGTAATTTAGCTTCCTAGTTCTATTCCCTCTAAACACATGAGTAAAAACAAGGTTTAGTGGTTCTTAACATACTCATAGAAGATTTCAAACAACTTATTGAACTTGAGTGCCTAATTTCTCTATTTGATGTAAATCACTTATGCAATCTAGTTCTTTTGGGTATCAAATTATTTTATAAATAAACACATTACTTTGTAAATGGTGCTTAGACAGTTATATATAGATCTCCATAAATTGTTATTGATCAGCGAGCACAAATCCTTTTCACAAGTGTGCACCTATTCTTGATTATGAAGAGAATACGTCTCTTTCTCTAAAGATAGCTCTCTCTAGTTTGTTGATTCTTGAATATGAAGAGAGTACCTCTGTTTCTCTAAAGATGGCTTTCCTTGCTATGCTCTTCCTCATCCCAAAAATGAGGGTTTCCTGAATTCTTAGCTTGAACCATACAACCTCATTGGTGTGTGGACGAAGCCAAAAATACAGAAATGGGGGATTTTTGGGATTGACTAAGAAATTTAGAGGTTGATATTACAGGATTGCAGTAATTGCACTAGAAGTTAGGTGCTCTCCAAACCAGTATAGGGGAGATCCTCTTAGGTTAGTCAGGTTATGCTAGTTGCACCTAGAGAAGCCAGCGAGCTAGCTGCTCTCCAATCCAGTATGCGGATATCTTGTCACATGAATCAAGTTATGCTAGCCAACAGAAATAAAAAATATTAAATATTCAAATTAAAAAAATATATAAATATAGATTACATATAGACTTAAATAAAATATTAAAAAAATTAAACTAGTAGAGATCCATTTTAAACCCACATCTATAAGTACTAGGAAGGATCCAAATGGTGAAAAATTTACACCTCAAGAAATTGAATTTGGATCCCTCTATGTACTAGATAAATCCACGCTTAAAATAGACCTATACTAGCCTAAAAATCAATCAAAAAATTGCAATAGATAAAGTCTTATCGTACAAATATCCCATAGAGCAACCTGTTCACAACTATCACTAATGGGAGAAACCCCATGTATCTACATAAAGATGCCATTAACTTTCCATATGCATAAGTTTCATTTTCATTTTCATTATATTAAACATATGATTAAAGTATTATTAATTATTATTAATTTAGTGGCCGAACTTGCCATATGCATAAATTTCATATTTTTTTCCAATTTAAAATAATTAAATTTATTTTAAATTTAAATTATAAATTTATAATAAAATATAAATAAACTATTCTTACAACAATTAAATTAATTTATAGTCTTATAAGTTCTCATTTCCTATTTATGCTAGTCTATAAAAAAAAATTGCATATTTGTATAACATTATAAATTTATAATAAAATATAAATAAACTATTCTCACAACAATGATATTAATTTATAGTCTTATAAGCTATTATTTCTCATTTCCTATTTATGCTAGTCTATAAAGAAACTTGCATATTTTTATAACATAAGTCAAGAATATTACTAGAAGTATGTAAGGAAGCTTGAATATGCTTGTTTTATGCTACATTGCAATAACCTATATCGTATTTAAATGGGCATTTTTTAATTCATTTTTGTTTTAATTTCTTTCAAATTGTAATTATATTTGTTTTATCATATATTTTTATAGAAAAATTATCCTATTGCTATATATTTTCAATCTCTTCTTAGGAGGCAGGTACTAAGCAACTTTGTTGCTTATTCCACTTGTTTCATAATATAAGTGGTTAAAACTAACATTCCATAGTTGTTCAATCTTGTATTTAGACAATTTGTGGATTGCAATGAGGCTTTTGTGTATTTTCTCCTCCCTTTGGTTAAAAATAAAGTAAAAATACATTGATATATTTTCATCTCCCATTCTCTCTTTTCCCTTTTAATTTGTTTTCCATTCAATTAATTAACTAAACACCTTTTTTCACCCTATTTTATTTTAAAATATAATTGCATTCTTTTTCTTACATTACCAATTACTTTTAAGCACTGAAGTTTACCACCATTGTTTTGTCAAAAATTTTGTAAAACAATTTTCAATTTTCAAGTATAATTGCATTGTCTTTTTCTTACATTGCCAATTACTTTTAAGCACTCCGGTTTACAACCATTGTTTTGTCAAACCCATTTTCGAATCAATGCACATGTATACATAACATTCGATAATATAGATGTATACATAAAATTCTTTAAAAACAAGATTTTAAACTTTTTGTGAAATACTCCTGCACCTCACTATAATTTTGATGCTTTTTCAAATCCCACCCACGACACCAGACTCAGCTTTGTGCTCCATAAAAAGATTCTCGATGATGAAATCAGCTAAACTTTAAGACTATTTTATATTCAAGAGCTCGGTAAAAACTTTTAAACTTCTTTATTTTGGTGTAAGCTAGACTATTTGCATCGATTTTAGCTAAAATCCGGCAGAAATTGTTCAAAAAGTAGTTTTTAGTGATTGGAATTGCATAAACTGGGTGCCTCAAGGGTAATCAAGGGTTCTGAATCCATTTCTGCAATAAAAATTGCACTAGAAATCTTATTTTCAACAACAAATCATGTTACCGGATTGTGGCCAAACATGTCTAAAAAGGTGCACATGGTCTAAAGATTAGCCAACTTCCTTTATTTTTGTTATTTTTGTTCATAGGAAAATTATTTAGTCTACTGCAAGCTAATTAATACAGCAACACCATACATTGTGGCTGGCTATTGAATCTTAACCTACTTGTAGCTGGCTATTAAATCTTAAACTACTTAAGATCCAACTAACACCATGCCTACTCCATCGGTATTAATTAACTCACAGCAAATTAATAATAAAATATTAATAACCTTTGATCACCGTTCACGAAGGGCCGACATCATTTATTTAAAACAATCCCTGTGATGTTCATCATATTTAAAATATTACAGAAAATATAGCAGAAAGTCGCATGCACGAAAAGAAAGGTGGGGACACAACGAAGAAATATGCACCAAATCAGATTCATGGGTCACTTGCATGATAATTCAGGTCCCAGAATTTTTCAAATCAACCCCACAATAAAACCTTTTTAATTATAAAAATTCAATCTTGTATTATAAATATATAATCCCAAAAGCAGCGCAGACGGCAAATTTAACACTTTCACAAATTTCAGTAATACTACAACGTTAACTCACCAGTAACTCACGTTCTGTCTTGTCAAGGCTTTGATCACAACAGTTCTTTTCGGCCCTGCGGATTTACTCTAACGATCGCGAACTTGTTAACTGCGGAAACCAGAACATGCAGACTCCCTGGGATTGGAGGCCTATCGGTTTTTTCCTGTAGACTTCTCCATGTTTATGTCAAACTCCAGCAGTTGCAACGCAGATTTTAGCCTCAACAAGAATCGATCTCACGACCATCATAGCCGATTGAACCCAAACCCATCAACAACAACATGGGCAGCCACACAGCTGTTGAATTATATACAGAAAAATTCCTCAGGCGGTCTGGAACTCGCGACCAGGTCTGCTAAATTAGTGACACCAATACCAATTGGCTCTATTAATACCGGAAGGAGGACGCTGTCACGCTTGTGCTCTTTCGAATTGGCAAAGCTTCCAATGCCGATAATGATCGATAAACCCCGCTTTTCTCAATCAATTTCTCCGATGGATTCCACACAATTAGAGATTTAGAACCCGAAATGGCCTTCAATCTCTCCTTAACGTTCACCAGGCAATCGCCCAGCCGCTCGGTCACATGGGCGAATCGCCAAGCAGCCAGCGAAGCAGGATGGGGAGACTCCAACATCAGGGTTTTGAATGCCTGTTCCTGGTCTCTCAATCTCTCAACGGCGCTTAGGAACGCGGCCGCCTCTTCCGGTCGTAGATCCAAGATTCTCTCGAGAACATCCTGCAGCCGAACCAGCACCTCCTCCCGCAACTGCCAGGTGTCCACGAGAACCAGCCTCAATGCCTCCATAGCCAGCGAGCTCGACTTCTCGCCGTCCCTGGGGGCTCCCTGCAGGCATTCGCATGTCGCCGCCAGCAACTCCTCCAGCGCCGATAATTCCCTCAGCAATTCCGCGTTAACCAGACCCGAGATGTTTCGATCTCGAGACCTCCCGTCCAAGAATTCCCCCAGGGCACGACATGTGCAGAGCCACTGGTCGATGTATCTGGCGTAGCACCTCACCCAGGACGACAGATGCCACGTTAGCGCGGTCGATGTGTCCTTGAAGCCGGCGAGATTGAGATAACTGCGACCCCTGGTGAAGGTGTCGACGCTGAGCTGGTCCTGTAGAATGAAATCGCCCTCGCGGAGGAGCCTGTGGATGAGTATGAGGGACTTGAGCGCCACCGCCCAGTTGCGGGTTTTACTGAGCCGCCTCTTTAGCTCCGCCACGCAGCGCGACACCCGGAGTCGCGAGGTCGTGCAGGCGGCGAGGATGGCTTCCACATGTTTCTCCTGCGTGGGGGTCTCCCTGTGGCTGGTGGCTCTCACGATGGTTACATGGATCGGCGCCGTGGACCTTACAATGGCCCTGCACTCTGCTGCCTTGTCCTTTAACATGCCAATTATTCTCCTGATCTTCATTATTTCCAACCAGGTTCCAGGTTCCAATTTGCCAGGCCTAATTTCGGGATTTCTATCTCTCTGTGTGATACCAATATATATGTATATATAATGTATGTGATTCACAGACCGACTGTGTTGCACGGAACAGAACCTTGACTCGTCAAACCTACGCGCGGGGTATGTGTCGTACAGGTTCCTATTAACAGAGTAGGATAAAAGACAATTAAAAAACCCCGCTTTTTTCGGTCAGTTTCTAATAAGATAAAGACAGGTCAAAATAAAGCAAGTTTGTAATTTTAGGAATTGTAATTGTTTGTAATAAATGGCAAATTATAAAACTACTCAGATTGTTTAAAATTGCATTTTGAACATTTTAAATGGAATAAATTGCGATTTCAAACAAAAATGATCAAACCAATTTCAAAGAATTAATACTACTATGACAAACATAATGCACCGGACAGACACACCACTCTCTCCAGGATCTTCAGCCTCTTTTCACGACCTCTCCTCACGAAAAAGGCTACCAGATGAATACTATTTTAGTTAAAGTTTCTCAAGGTGGGTGAGGGTGAGGGTGAGGGTGAGGGTGAGGGTGAGGGTGGTTATGAAATGAACATTTGGTGTCTTTTTTTAAAACGACTTTTAAAATGGTTAAGAACATGTGTTATTTTTTGTAAGTTACAGATTCAAAATTGAGCGGAAATAGTGGGCTTCGGAAGGTTTCGACCCATGCTAAGCCATAAGTTATTAGTATATATGGCTTGCAGAGTATTGGATATACATATACTGTTAAAAAGCTGTTGTTCCCATGGTTAAAAAAATAAACTTCCAAAATAGCAACTTAAAATCAAATTATATATATTATTATTATAAAAATATTTTACGATGTGATAATTACTTTTAAATATTTCTTTTAAAATTAGATGTGATAATTACTTTTAAGTATTTCTTTTAAAATTATATTGTATCAATGTTGACTAAAATCTGTTTCTATGTTGAAATTCCATCTAAGATAGGTTTATAAGATTAGTAAAACAAGATGGTTTTCTCAACAACGAGCCTATGTCACTGTCATATATAGTATTCCAGAGAGAAGGCATTGTTGGAAAAGAAAGAAGAAAACATTAAAAAAAAAAGAATGGTCTTTAACTTTTAAATATATATAATATAATATAATATAATGTCTCTTCCCACTTCATTATTATGAGCTTTATACATTGACACATTTGGATTATTATTAGCTTTACACATTAACACATTTCGATGTAATAGGTGAGATTAACCCAACTCTTTGAAGCAAGACAAATATATATGAACAACTATAAATTACTTGAGTGAGTGTATAGAAGTTGTTAATTCTTGGAACGACATTGTTATCTCTACGTTTGGTTTTCCATGTGGGCTTAAGTTTGATAACCCATCATATTTTTCATACATGGATGTTACTAATTTTTCTTTGGAAATGGGGATTATCCTTTGCTTGGACTTTCACATTTGTAGCTTCGCATGAGAGTGCTTTTTGGCTTGTGATGTGGTAGGGTTCAGTGATATGTGTGTGGGTATGGTAGGGGTCGAGCCCATACTTTTGTGTAGGAGATAAGAGGGTTTCCCTGTCTAGCATGATTATAAAACCTACAAGTAAGAAGGTAAAACACACTATTCCTATCCAACTTTATTTGCTTCGACAAAAGAACATTATACCTTAGCAAGTGAAGAACTAATAATCCACCATGTCTGAACTAAATCAATATTCAAAATACAGAGTGTATACGCTTTATCTTGAATTTTAGAAGTGTGAGATCTGGGGAAACGCTCTGAGCGGGTTTTGTCGAAGAACGGGGGTTGCAAACCCCCCGAGTTCCATGGCGGTCGTTTCAACCCGAGGTCATGCCTCTGAAGGGCCCAGCAGAGGCAATAATAATCTGGATGAAGAGAAGGATGGGCATGGCAAGGGGAGGAAGTTGGGTCAGGGGGGCTGCCTTCCAAGGGCTCAAACGATCTCGGCAATCCAGATTCGATCGGAATCGATCCATGGAAAGATTGAGACATGGAAAGAAAAATCCCTAATTGAAAAATTCGTGGGTGTATGGCCAAAGGAGAAGGATCTGGTGCGATGGATCCAGAGCACGTGGAAGCCGAAAGGCCACTATGATCACTAGTGGTAAATGAGAGATTAGTGACCAAAAAAATGACCAAAATCCGCATATCAATGACCACTTTTGGTTTGGCGATCGCTGGTGGCTAATTTGCGGTCTTTTATTACATGACCAAAATTGGTCATTTTTATTTTGGTCATTTATAGCTTGTCGGTTGGTCATTAATTTGGTCATATATTTGGTCATTAATTTGGTCATATATTTGAATCAATGACCAAATATATGACCACATTTGTGACCAACTTAATGATCACATGACAAGCTAAAATATGACCAAATTTGGTCGCGTAATAAAAGACCATAAATTAGCCACCAAAACTAATTTTTGGTCATTGATATGCGAATTTTGGTCATTTTTCTCGTCATTTGTATTTCATTGTTTGGTCACATGACAAGCTAAAATATGACCAAATTTGGTCGCGTAATAAAAGACCATAAATTAACCACCAAAACTGATTTTTGGTCATTGATATGCGAATTTTGGTCATTTTTCTGGTCATTTGTATTTCATTGTTTGGTCGTGTATCTCTCAATTATTGGTCATTTTATTTGCGAATTTTGGTCATTAATCTCATTTATTGGTCACTAATTTAGTCATTTTTAGTCGCTTTATGTATGGTCATTATATTTTAGTAGCTTGAATGGTGTCCATTATTAATCAATATAAATTTTTAATATGATATTATGTTTAAATTAATAAAAAAGAATCATACATTTATTCTCATCTAATACACATGCGAATTATGCAGTCACATTATAATTAATTACAACACTTGTAAATAAAATCTAATACACATGTAAATCATGTAATGTTATATTAATTAGTTTTCAGAGGAAAAAATACCAGGCTTTGTTATTCAAAAGAATAAAAAAACATCATTTACATAGCATCAAATGTCTGAGCATAATCAGCAATCAGAGCATCACAAAATAACAAATGTAATCATGCGAACGGCTGCATCCATATAGAAGGAACTAAAGTCTGATCATAGCAGACTTTTCTCATCATCCCTGTTATAACTGGTCAGATAATACTGAGAGTATCGGAGGTGATCAACAATCAGATAATGATCGTTCTAGCAAAGTGGACTCAAACCAAGACATGAACAATAAAATGCATACACTACTTCATGTTATATGCATCATCATCATCAACAGCAGTTTGTGTAGCAAAAGGATCTGTGGTTCCTTCACTGACTGTAGTAGTAGCTGCTCGATCTGTGAACCAGAATTCTGACCCAAAACCTCGAGACTGCTGTAAAGTTTGAGCAAATGCTTGATATTTACGTATATCTGCATCACTAACACTCCTTCGAGCATATTTCATTGATTCCTCAAAATGAGCTACCTTTATATCTGCAACTTCAGTTTCATCCTCATCCATGGCTTCAGGGTTTTCTTTTCTTTTCTTTTTTTTTCAATGTCATACATACGATTTTGCAAAGATTTTGATAATTAAAGCAAAGATTTTGCATTTTCTTGCTTTCCAAAAGTACCCTAAGGAAAAATATTAATGTACAAAATTGATCATCATATATTGGAACATGAATTGCTCAACATCTTCCAAGGGTAAGGAACACACCTCTAAGAGCCATGTAACAGTTGTAAATCTTAACCACCTCTGCCAGCCATGTTAGAGACCTGTCAAATACAACTGCAACAGTAACGGAAAAAAATCAAAAATTAAAAAATATATAATCTTCTTTTAAGCATATCCAGTCCACATGAAGAATAAGAGCAACATTTTCAGTTCATCATACAACACATGGCAGAAATCACTGTCAGATATAAGGCAAACAATACTAGTTTTGATACCTCTTGACCATTACATGTGACTAATAAAGGCAAAGCCCAGAGAAAAGAAAACCTTCTTTATTTGTCTCCCAAAAGCAATTATATCAGAGTAATAAGCTTTCTTGATAGGAATTTCCTCCATAACTTACAAACAGACCCCATACATTGGAAATAATTGCGTGGAACAAGTGCCAGACAATGCTTAGCAACATCATCCAGAAGCCCTGGCAAAAGAGCAGATTCAGGCCCAATATTACATGACATGGCATCTGTTGGAAATGCTTTTTGGCGTATGGAAGGGCTGATATATATTCCATTGACATGAATTCTAGTTTTTGTCTTCAATAACTTGCAGGTTGTAGCCACTTGCAGCATTTTTGTATCGTTTCTTAACTCATAGACCCTCCTATTAAGTATTTCTGGCATCCAACTTGTGACCAGATCATGCTTTAAAGGGAGAATAACAAATAGCACGGGGTTGTTTGGCTAGTACAGATCATTGGATTTGTTCTTCCAACATTGTGAACCTTCCCCATAGATAAAGAACTCTTGAATGGTAATATAAATATTTATATATGTTTTTACTTTACCATACATCAGCTGCCCCTCTCCCCAATCAACTTATCCAATGTTAACTCTCACTATAGCTGTAGCATACAAGTCTCAAAGAGGTTCAAAAAATCCCTCGCTCATAGGAATTTTACAGGACCATGGTTTAGCAAAGACTGAAAAATGTACAATTCCCCTTTCTATCACCAAAGATCTTTTAATCTCAAACTGATTAAGATTCTGTGCCATTCCATATGCAGCCCTAATATTTCTTCTTGTAAATTTACAGTTACTCAATCCAAGCTCATGATGACATAAAAGTTTGTTGGGGACACACATTTCCTTCTTATCTGCAAACACATCACCGAGTAATGAATTCAATTGCATACTAAGTAGTTTGATCTTTCATATAACCTTCTGAATCAACGTACAGAAACAAAATACTACCAGAATTATAATCTCAGGGTAAGGAACACACCTCTAAGAGCCATGTAACAGTTGTAAATCTTAACCACCTCTGCCAGCCATGTTAGAGACCTGTCAAATACAACTGCAACAGTAACATAAAAAAATCAAAAATTAAAAAATATATAATCTTCTTTTAAACATATCCAGTCCACATGAAGAATAAGAGCAGCATTTTCAGTTCATACAACACATGGCAGAAATCACTGTCAGATATAAGGAAAACAATACTAGTTTTGATACCTCTTGACCATTACATGTGACTAATAAAGGAAAATCCCAGAGAAAAGAAAACCTTCTTATTTGTCTCCCAAAAGCAATTATATCAGAGTAATAAGCTTTCTTGATAGGAATTTCCTCCATAGCTTACAAACAGACCCCATAGACTGGAAATAATT
>LPNX010482030.1:6611-78434 GCA_001517045.1 Pseudotsuga menziesii
ATTGGATATGGTTAGATGGTTGTGTAGGCTAGTTCAAAAATGCTTGAGTCTTCCAATGGATGAGTATGTCGCATAAGACTTACAATGTGCTGCATATATGGAACTAATTTGAGACTGGGAACCGCAAAGGTGAGCATGACGGGGTTGGTGCATGCATCAAGATTGCACTATGAAGGGAGGAGATGAGGCTTACCAGAAACCCTCATATCAAAGATGCAGAATCCATAGTTCAATGGTGCTCTGCAATAATGCCAAAATGAACTAAAGTGCAACATACATCAACATGGGCAGGAAGGTCAATTAGGAATTTTTGGCAAGTGGTTGACATAGATCGATCATGTTCCTATAGTTGCGGTACAGTACAAAAAATTGTTGGATTAGCTCTAAATGACCTACAACACACAAAGACATCAATTTCACTACCCTCATTGACCCCCACACCCTTGTAAAGGCTCAAAAACACCAAAAATGGGTTAAAAACCCATAAAAGATCCTAAATATCTCGCAAAGGGGCTAAAACCTCCAAAAAGGGGCTAAAACCCCTAAAAGGAGCTTAAAACCCCTAAAGCAGCTAAAGAATGGTCGAAAAGGGCCTAAAGTCCAAAAAAGGGGCTAAAGCCTTGACCAAAGGCTTATAACCCTAAAAACTCATAAAAAGCTATAAATACAAGGGTAGGGGTCACTCTCGAAACATTCCTCATTTTCCTACCATTACTCTGCCCATGTGAGTGCCTTGAGACCCACCTCTCTCAAGCCATTCACCCATCTTGCTCACTTGCTTCATTAGCCAAATCCCATTCCATAGAGAGGTAGCTTCCTGCTAGGGCATGGTGGCCCATTTCATCAAAACCAAAAGGTATAATGTGTGTTTCTTATTAGTAGCTTAGTTTTTTGCTAACATTCTCATTGCAGGGTTGTTATTTATTCATTTCTGCAACATGTTTATTGTATGGTTTTGTATGGTTCACTAACCCTTTCCTGCAGGTTTTCTCTTCCATCCACAGAGACCCTATCCTTCCATCCTATAGATGGAAGGTAGTCATTTATGCACATAGCTAGGGAAAAATACCTACTATAGATTTTTGACCTACTGGGTCAATCCTAAAGGATCCCTGGGTTTGTACAGTTTATTTTTAGAATTTTGTTAACCTAGTTTAGATTTTTGTTTATTTCTAGTTTAGATCTCTATTTTTTTCATTTACATTTCCAGTCGAGCACCCTTAATTTCAACCCGATCCCATTCAGCCATAGTACCTATTACTATCAGTTGTTCCCAACTCTACTTTAAAAAAAAATTCAGTTTACAGGCCATATCACTCGTATCAGGCCTAAAAGCACGACCCTATCACTCATTTGAGCCCGAAAAGAGCGAATCCACTCCCAGGAGCCTGGTCGCTCCTGTTTTTGTTTTTTAAGCAACCCAGTCACCTATTCTGGGAAAAAACCAATGACCCCTTGCTACATTTTCCCCAAAAAGAGCGACCTGTCTCTTAGGGTTTGATTTTTTGTTGTTTGGACTGCCAGTGCGGCCCTGCCACCACTGTCTGGAATCCTGTTTATTTCTGCAAACTTTTTTTGTATATTGATGATATATTTGGTTAGCTATTAATGCATATGAATCTATTGTAGGACTTAGCTCAAATATTCTAACTTAATTTTTTAGTTTTTTCACTTAAAGAATTGGAAATTAACCTCTTGTCGAAACCCTTCCTCCTCTACTCAGTCATCACCCTCCAAGGTATTCTGAGATAAGACGAAGGGTCAATCTCGTATCGTAATAGGAACTTATACTTGTTATTGCTTAAGACCACTAAAAATGGGTGACTTGGAAGGTAGAGGGGGTGGAGACTGTTGGGGGTTTCACGACGTTCGTGTCCTCCATGTTGACCAACCTTGCACTCGAAGAGTGACCTGAGGATCTATGGTGGGCTTGGTCCCATTGTGTTGAGATCCCAACACTATTTCCTGGTCAAAGAGGAATACAGGTGTACGGTAGTCACCTAGCAGGTTTGTAATAGTTTAGGTTCATTACTTGAATGTTTAAATCTTTCTGTTTCAAAATTTCACTAGTTTTTTCATAACAGGTTGCCCATTCTATAATCTCTGCAACAAACTAGAAAAGTATACAAAGTATCCATAAACCATAATTGCAGTCACCAAAATAATAATAGAAATTTAAATGAACAAAGTTCATACATTAAACATGCAAACCACTTAAGCCAACCAAACTCGGTTCATGACGCCGAGCAAACCCATTAAAATCTATCAATTTACATTAATTCAAAAGCTTTACAGTCTTTGAGGACATAAGTACCTGAATTCCTTAACCATGGGAAGTACTTGGGATCAGACCTGAAACTCATTGTGAGGAGTACCACGGGAACCCCAAAGTAGCTGGCTGCTAAGAGGAATTGCCAAGCAAAATGGGAAACAACCCCCATCGATTGACTAGATCTCCTCTGAGGAAAAATTCAAGCGTTGTCTCTTGGAAATATTGGTGGCCGAGTGACCACCTGAAAGCCAATAAGAATTCATTGAAACCGAGGTCCAGAATGTCATTACCAAATTACACCATTTCATATACTAGCCAGACACAATTGATCCCCCACGCTCTACTTCATGCCTAAGAGGCGATCTACAACATTTCAGGTCCTTGAACCAGCACTGTCAAGAAAATTCTCGATGACCCTCTACACCAATGGATGACCACACAGCCTTTGACTCAGACTCATTCATATCTATTTGAGATAAAATTACAGACCGCACCATCTATCCCCATGGCTGGTGCAAACCTGGATCCACTTTCTGGAATGGTCATTGGAAATGGACCCATGTCCATTCCTCAAGTCACCACCAACACCCTTGAAGGTGTTTTTAGGACTACCATGCAGACTATCCTAAATCAATTACCTCCACTTGTACTTACCAGTCAAACTGTCCCACCTGTCATGCCTAGGGGTAGTGGCCCGTCCACTCACACTGTCCCACCTGTCATACCTAGGGGCAGTGACCCATATACTCACACTTTCCCACCTATCATGCCTGGGGGTAGTGGCCCTTCCACTCACATTGTCCCACTTACCATACCTAGGGGCAGTGGCCTATCCACAACTGTGCCACAAATACCCCCTGTTAACACCTCTATTTTCAAGAGTATTGAAAGAAACATGGTGGAGAAAAAATAAGGTTACATGAACTTTGGTTAAGAGTAATAATGTGAATATATCATAAAATGGCACATAGAGGATAAAATTGTCTCATAATCAGATGATGTAGAACAAAAGAGGTGAAAATCAATGGTTTAGAACAGATCTTCTATATGGAGATGCATGGGAGATAAGGAGAGGCGGATATAATTAACAGAGCATGAAGATCGATGGTTGTGGGACCAAGCAGGTAAAATATATAGTTGATAAGAATTCCACTCTATAAAGATGCATGTTGTTAAAAATAAAAAGGCCTAGCGGAATGTGTACATGCATTTTTAATCTAATGGCTTAAACAAAAAATCGAATATTCATCAACGGTTGTCAGTAGCTTCAGAAGATAAAGTTGCACGGTAGTTGAAGTGGAAAAGTGGTAGCGGAATAAAAACCATGATACACGTGGTGGTTCATAGTACATTCCGTGGAGAAAAGTGGTTAAAGGAAAACCGCTAAATGGAACCTCCGGAATAAACCTTTATATAAAGGTAAGGTTGACTTATTTTTAAAAATCATTTTTTTTTGCATGCTGGGACGAGTGAAGGAGATATCCCACCATCCTTTCACAATCAACCTCATGTACATACAGTTACAGTCACAGGTAAGCTTCGAATACTTGAGCTCTGTTTAGAGAATTATCGTCGTTTTTCTGTTATGGAAAAAGAGAAGGGGTTAGAAGTTCTTAACCGGGTCTTGGATGAAAGAGAGGAATTCATGGTGGATAGAGACAGAAGTGTGTGTGACCCATTTGTGTTGGTTGGCAATGTATCAATTACTAAAGAAATATTGTGGTAGTATAGTTTACAGGGAAACGACATTTTCAATGTCTGCAAGTCCTTTCTGTATTAATTCGCCATTGAACAGACTTTACCGTTTCTTGAATTTGCTGAATGGTGTGCCAGTAGTTACTCACCTTCTGAGAGAGTCATTATGAGTCATTCCACATCCAAGATATTATGTAGGATTGATTCAAAAACTATTCATGGATTCCGTAATTTGCCTGATAGTTTCCCTGACAGTGGTGAGTTTGTGAATGAGTCTATTATACTTGAAGTATACAAAGGTTGTAAAACTGAAATCCGATGTGAGTTTTTGTCCAGTATTCTTAATGAATGTCATTCATTAGAGGCTCTCTTTTTTCCATACAGTATTCACATTTTCAAAGAAGAGGTCCAATTGGTTGTATCTTTGGTCTGCAAAATTTTAGGTCTAGATAATGACATTCATATCAATGAGGTTGTCTTAGGTTTTTTATTGAAAATGAGTTCATTCAGTCTTGAGTCTGAGTCCCAACCAGTCCATTACTTCAGTTTGGATGAGTATTTAGCAGAGGTCATTCATATACATTTAGTTGAGTTCCCAAAGGTCATATTTTTCAAATACCAATCATATCTGTTGAACATGTTGTTATGTTCAAACGTAACAGAATTACAATTCTTGTCTACTATGTTCTCTTCAGATATTCCGAATCAAATCAATATGTTCGAGTTCATGAATTCCATTATGTAATATATCTACAAGTTGTTATTTGATGAGGTATTTCCCAGAGTACTTGAATAAATGAAGGTTATGATGCAATCGTCACCAGAGGACAGGATTGGGGATTGGTTTTTATATAAAGACTTTACTGTTTTAAGAGTGTATGGTTTCACCAGAGAGCCATACAGGCTACCTGTTTTTCTTACCCCTAGAATATTTTCACTTGAATTCATGAGACAAATATTATATGCAGAGGAGGAGCATTTTGGAGCTTTCAAGAAGTCCTCTAATATTAAATTTCCCCTTAAATTTGGTCCATTCATCTTTAAAAACAAAAATGCCTTGGTGATTGTGGAAAAATTATTGGAGAATATAGATTTTCAGAAAGAACAAAAGGTCAATTATGATCCATATCATATAATTTCTCAAAGGAAACAAGAAAATAAAAACAAACCATTTGATCATCAAGTTGTTGACTGATTGGGGGAAATAGCCAATTTGTCTCATTTTGTGGAAAATCCAGGAAGCAATGAAGGTAAAAGAAGTGGGTTGATTACAGTGTCTCAAGTGCCAGAAAATTCTAATGTCTTGACTAAAAGAAGTTTTTCTGAAGTTGGGAATATGGAGATGGATGAAAACAGTTTGTGTAAAAAGACCAAAACATTTTCTCAAGATGATCAAGTTTTAAGTGAAATAGTTTTAGAGGGGTTGAAGAAAGTAGTTTTGATTCCTAAGAAGTTAGTGCAAATGAATCGGTTTTCCTTTGAAAGTGAAAACAATGCAGAGTCTAGTTCATTTTTTAAATACAAATCAGAGTTCATGACAAGTTATGTTGAAAAGCAGATGCAGTCCTTGGAAGAGACAAAAAATCTACTTCCGCGAGTAAGAAGTCTAGGCAACCAAAAGGCATCACTGATTTCCACTTAGGATGTAGAGAGGAACACCTTAAAATTAGTTATGGTAAGTGACAAAAAAGTGGCTGAGATGGAGGTAAGATTGGATAAAATCAGTGTACCTGACAAGATACAGCTTCACAATCAGACAAGGAATATAATTTATTCATATTTGTTACATGCCATGATGAAAATTAACAAATTACAAGTTCTAGTGGATAAGTTGGAGGTCCAGTTGAAACACAAAAAAATTGAGAATAAAGTGAATTAAATCCAAATAAAGAAGTTGCAGGCAGATGTTATAAGCTCAGGAGATGAACCAATAAACACACAAGCCATCAGGAGACTTTTGGAGGAAAAAGATAATGCCATTCAGGTATTAAAAAACAAGTTGAAAATTTCAAGTTCTAAACATGCTCAGTCCTCAGTGTTGTTGGCATTGCAAGAGGAGACTTTTGGAGGAAAAAGATAATGCCATTCAGCCATCAGGAGACTTTTGGAGGAAAAAGATAATGCCATTCAGGTATTAAAAAACAAGTTGAAAATTTCAAGTTCTAAACATGCTCAGTCCTCAGTGTTGTTGGCATTGCAAGAGGAGAAAGATAAAATTCATCAAGAAATGATGGAATATAAAGGCAAAATGGTGATGCTGCAAGAGGAAAAGAATAAATGGGAAACAGAGAGAACTGAGTTAATGACACAAATTTCATAGTTAAAGAAAGATCAGAATGATGAGAAAGAAATTATGGAAGAATTAATGAGCCAGACCCCTACTGATGTAGATTTATCCATTGTAAATATTGAAAAGCCTTTAAGTGATTTTTCTTGCTGATGATTTGTTAGTACCAATGTCACAAGTAAGCTTGAAAGATGTTGAAATCAAGGAATTAAAGGAAGAAAATGAGAGGATCAAATCTAAACTGACTAAAATGGTTGAAAACAAGAACAAAATATTACATGACAAAAGTCAATTGCAGAAGAAGTTTAATGAATTAAAAGAAAGGAATACAGGAAAGGGCCCTCTACAAGGAGCCAAGCATATAATCTGGGGTACATTGTTTGTAGAGGTTACTAAGTTCAGACATTATCTAAATTTCATTGATGACCAGAGTGCATTGGTTAATTTAGCCAATCAAAAATTAAAATTAGCAAATGAGATCATGGAGAGGAAGCCCCTAAATCCAGCTCAAAATGCACTAAATTTCTTGAATTCATTAACTTATCAAAAATTACATGATATAGGGATTAAAGACAGAGTGGCTATTTTACTATGGTCCAAAAAATTCATTAACAAACATCATCTTATAAAATTAGTACAATATAAGGCGAATGAGATGTCTTTGCAGATTAATGATTTCAGGCATGCCTTTAGAGAATTGTTTGAAGATGGCCTTCCCTCTTTCTGGGATGAAGAAGGAATATTTTTTCTCAGGAACATTATCATAGCATGCTAGCACAAAACCATATGGACCATTCCAAGTTTGATGACTTGGTAAAAGTACTGACTGGGAAAATCATCATGGACAAGTTGACAGAAGACTTAGAAATATTGCAAAAATTTCTGATCGTTAGAGGAGGACTGCCTGCTATATCTTATGAGGCTTATGTGGATCTGGAGGTGTCTATAAGAGAAATGACCGATTCTGACACACCAAGTGCAGAACAATGGAGGACCGTGGAGAGATTCGGGAAGACAAATTATATTCTTCATCCTTAAAAAACAGGTGTTGCGCACTGTGGAGCTGTTTATTCGGGCCTTGCTGTCACCAAGTCAATTTTAATTAAATGATCTGTTATCAGGATCAAAACATGTAGTTTATTCCTAGTTGTTAGGGATGTGGTTACAAAGACTTTGACTAAACAGATTATTCAGTTATTAAATCTTGTTTGGAAGAAATCATTTATGTATATATTTGCATTTACTTGATGTATTGATGGTTGGAACCTGTGTGTTGGATCAATGTTTTTTGAGGACATATAATTTTTGAATAACAAAGTTGAATACATGTGGATTATTAGAGATTCTTGTGCCATCTACATTACATTACGTGCTTTTCTTTCCTATGTGATTATTTCTTTTCTCCAGTGCTTACATTCCATTTTGTTTTCCTCGTATCTGAAGCGTAGTGTTGAATAGTTCAAAATTCATACTTGTTGTTCTCTGACTATTGTTTCAGATATTTCATAAATGTTTCTGCTAAAGTTAATATGGAATTCATCTTATGATGCTCTATATTGATGGATTGTTCATACTTCTTCCTTATCCACCTGAAATCAATGAATGACTGTAACTAAATGGTTATCTTGCCTTTGATGAAATCTCATGTATGAGACCTTTGTGCTATCTTTATATATTTTGACTCCATTGCCCAATGGTTATGTGTATTGTTTCAACCATCTACATAATGTTTAAGTGTTTATTCTTATATCTGGCCTTGTTAAATTTATATTTGAGAGATCCCTCTCTAGAAAGGAAAGCTAGTTTCTTTCTGAAGTGGTTTTTTCTGTTACCTTTGGGATTTACCTTTTGCAGCTTGGGTACATTCTGAGTGATAACAAATTGGTGCCATTTCTGGGGAACAAAATGAAAATATGCCCTGGGAATAATGACAGAGTTTTAAAGATCAAGAAAATATTTTGGTGGGCAAACAGGATTTTTTTGTCAGTAGAGAAGGTTGTATATTTTCCCTGGTGATTCCATTGTAAATTTTTTTCAAAATTTTAAAAGTCATTCTGGCTTCGAGAAGACATACACCAGGTAATTCTGATAATGAAATTTTAAAGAGTTTGGAAGATCCAGAAAAGTTATTTAAGAAAAAAGATAAAGAAAAAATAGATTTTTCTCTGTTTGGTGCATCATCTTCTTGGGATTCTTATAGTATTTTTGATCAAGAATGGGAAGTTAATATTGGAAATGGTTTGTTGAAATCTAAGTCTGAATATGATTTTAAAAATGTTGAATTTAATCCTCATAGATTAGAATCTTATTTACTGGATTCCCTTTGGAGAGATTTACAACAGTCTACAAAGGTTGAAGAAACACTTGTTGTTCAAAACACTAAAAATTCCTTAATACCTCTGAATCCACCTAGACCAATGGAAGCCATATTTGTTCCTTTGCATTTTCCTGCTCTATTACATGACCTTCCCCAAAATTAATCCCAAATAATTTCTTTTTTTGATGGAGAAGGAGACATAACCGCAAAACAACATGTGGCTAAATTTGAATATTTTGTTGACTTGGAGGAAGTCAATTATGCAGATGTTAAAATGTGGTTATTTGTTCAAAGTTTATCAGGTGAAGCGAAGAAATAGTTTAAAGATTTGTCGGCTGGATATATATTGACTTTCCAAGATTTCCAGAATTCATTCCTAGAAAGATGGGATGACAAACAAAGTCTTTTGCAGCTCTTGTCCCAGTATAATAGTCTCAAGAAGGGGGGTTTTGAATCTGTTCATGAATTTTCAAGTAGGTTTATGAGGGTTTATAATTCTATTCCAGAAGATATAAAACCTTCTGCAGCTACTGCTAAACTTCATTATGTTGGAGCTTTTGATAATGACTTTGCATTTTCATTAAGAGAAAGAAAATCAGCAACTCTTGCTGCAATGTTTACAGATGCTTCAGAAGTAGAGGTGAATATGATGACAAGTGGAAAAATGAAACACAGAGACATTAATAGGAGGAAAAAAGAAGAAAATATGCCTTCTACTTCTTCTTCTACCACTGATATTAAGTTTGAAATGATGTTGAAAACGATGGAGAAGTTGATGGACAGGTTGACTATGGATAATAGGTCGTTCAACAAAGAACAAGCTGATCCTCAAATCAAGAATCTGAATTTTAGAAGACCAAATCCTCCTATACCTCCACAAAATAGGCAGAGAGACATGAGAAACCCAAGAAATCAAGAAGAACAGCAAATTCAACCACCATTTCCTAAGAATTATGTTGCTAACGAAGAAGATCCTGCCAAAAATGAAATCCATCTTTTTGGGGAACTAGATTCAAAGATATATCTTACTGAAGAAGAGCATAGCATGTTTTCACAAGAGGATGGAAATGAAGAATTTGGGAGGGAGTCAGAACAATATCAGAGGGGTTATCTGCATGCTATGGATGATGTACAAAGGAAGATTAGTTTGAGAAACAAAGAATTTGTTATAAATAAAGGGAGGTTAAATCCAAATCAGCCTTCCACTAGTTCATTAAATACAGAAAAGGGAAACGAAATGCAAAAGGAATCTGTTCTAAATAAGGAAGTTGAGAAAGAGATACAAAGAACAAAAGGAATGAAACAAGTAACACCAATTGATGTAGAAAAAGTTAATTCTAGTTTCAATTTGCAAAATGAGCTTTCCAAGTTGAAAATCTATGTTACTTTTAATGAGTTGTTAAGAAACAATGAGTATAGAGATACCATAACAAAGATGGTTAGAGGTCAAGGAGAATTGTAGTTTGACATTTTGGAATTGACTGATGATAATCCTACTATTTCATTTGGGTCAAAAGTTGAAAGTATAGATAATGAAGAAGTTCCTCCTTTTTATTTGAGTTTGAATGTGCATGATATGGTGGTTCATAATGCTATGTTAGATTCAGGTGCATCACACAATTTAATGCCAAAGGGAGTAGTTGAAAGTTTGGGACTGGAAGTGATAAGACCATATAAAGATTTGTATTCTTTTGATTCCAAGGAAGTGAAATGTCTTGGTTTGACTAAGGATATGGTAGTATTTTTTAATAAATTTTCATCTAAAACAATAGTAATGGATGTGGTAGTAGCAGATATTCCACCAAAGTTTGGAGTATTGTTATCAAGATCTTGGACTTCAAAGTTGAAGGGTAGTTTACAAATGGATATGTCATATGCTACTATTCCTATTCAAGATGGGAGTAAGAGGTTGTATAGTGAGAAAATAACTCCCTATGTAGTGAGAAGTCAAGATAAACCTGAAGTTGATCATATATATGTTGTTGATACTGATTTGGGGTCTTCCATTTTCTTTAATGATACTATCACATGTAACTTGGAATCTACATTGCAGATGGAGCCTGAAGAAAATAAAAAGGAAGATGTGATAGAACAAAATTCTTTGGAAGTGAAGCAAAAAAGAAAAGGTTTGTGGACTATGTATTTTGATGGATCTGTGGCAAAAATAGGCACTGGAGCTGGTGTGTATATAATCTCTCCTATTAGGGATTTTAAAGCTTTATAATATAAATTAACATTTGAATGCACAAATAATGTAGCTGAATATGAAGATTTATTACTTGGGTTGCATGCTTTGAAAGATTTGGGAGCACAGAGGATAAGGGTTTTTGGGGATTCAGAGCTGGTAATAAACCAGGTGAATGATAGTTATCAAACCAAGCATCCCCAAATGAGGGCTTATAAGAATGAAGTGTGGGATATTATTGGTAACTTTTTTACAGAGCATACGATTAAGGTGATTCCCAGATATGAAAATACAGTAGCTGATTCTTTGGCAGTAGCTGCTGGAAAATTCGAAACCCCAAGTGCTGGTCAGAAAGAATATCAAGTGGACATTGTGAACAGACCATCTATTCCCGATAATTCTAAATATTGGCAGGTGTTTGAAGATGACATGCAAATAAAATGGTTTTTAGAATTGTCGAGAGAATTTGTAAATACTCATAATGATGCCAAAAATGACAATGGTGAAAATTTTTAGGATGATGAAGAGCCTGAAAAGGAAAAGAATGGTGCTGAAAAATCAAAAGGAACCTTAGGAGGGAAAGATATTATTCAATTGAAAAATAATTTTATACCAAGAGGTTTGATTCCTTTAGAAAATTTTTTTGATCAGAATGATGTTGCTAAGAATCCTAAAGTGAAGCATGCTGAAAATGCTGTTGAAGACAGAAATATTGGTACCGAAGAAAATCCGAAGATTGTAAAATTGTCCAAAAATTTGCCTGTAAAAGAAAAAGAAGAGTATGTGAAATTAATGAAGAGGTATATGGATTTATTTTCTTGGAGCTATGAATATGTTAAAGAGTATGATACATCTATAATACAAAATACTATTCCCATAAAACATGGGGAAAATCCTTTCAGGAAAAAGCTTAGAAGAATAAATCCTAAATTGCTACCAATTATTGAGAAGGAAATTAAAAAAGTATTTGACGCCAAGATCATCGTGACTCTAATATTTTCAAGATGGGTTGCAAATTTATTCCTGTTAGGAAAAATAATGGAGAAATAAGACTATGTATAGACTTTTGAAATTTGAATAAAGTTTCTATGAAGGACAATTATCCCTTGCTGAAGATGGATCATATATTGCAGAAGGTAGTTGGAGCTGAAAGAATTTCGATGATGGATGGTTTTTCTGGTTACAATCAGATTAAATTATTGCCTAAAGATCAAGAGAAAACTATCTTTACTACACCTTGGGGCACCTTTATGTACACAAAGATTCCTTTTGGTTTAATGAATGCAGGAGCTACTTTCCAGCAGGCTATGGACATTGCTTTTGTGGGAACAATTGGAAACTTTGTGGTAATCTACATGGACCACATCACAGTTTATTCAAGATCTAACAGGGAACACATTCATCATTTAGAAAAAAAATTCATGAAGTGCAGGAAGTTCGATATATCATTGAACTCGAAGAAACCAAATTTTGCACTGGAAGAAGGAAAATTGTTGGGTCATATAATATCTAAAGATGGAATAAAAATTGATCCTAAAAGGGTTAGCGCAATTTTAAAGGTAGGAGAACCTAGGAGTAAAAAGGAAATACAATCATTTTTGGGACAGGTGAATTTTTTAAGAAGGTTTGTGCCTAGTTTTGCTGAAATCTTAATGAATATTACAAATATGTTGAGAAAAGGTCATGAGATAAACATGGAAAATTTGATCACATGTGGGTAGGTCCTTATGTTATTGTTGGACATAGAGGGCAAAATGCATTTCTTTTGGAATATCCAAATGGGGTTTTTTTGGATAGTAACCCTGTCAATGGGAGATTTTTGAAGCATTACCTATCCTAAGAAGGAAGTTAAAACTTGTATCATATTTTGTAAATATTTATTTTCTTTAAAAAGTAGTACAAATGGTGAGCCGAATTTTTTTGAAGCTTGCAGTGAAAGCCCTAAGATTCAGGAGGTAAACCATTTCTTTCTAGAAAAATATATCAACAAAAAAGTTAAAAAAAATAAAAATAAAAATTGGAAGTTATCATATAAATATTAAAGACAGGCACCTGGTCTACGAGTTCTTTGATACCTCGCAGGGAGGATATCATCCCCAGATGGAGCTAGCTGTTAACACCTCTATTTTGAAGAGTATTGAAAGAAACATGGTGGAGAAAAAATAAGGTTACATGAACTTTGGTTAAGAGTAATAATGTGAATATATCATAAAATGGCATATAGAGGATAAAATTGTCTCATAATCAGATGGTGTAGAACAAAAGAGGTGAAAATCAATGGTTTAGAACATATCCGCTCTATGGAGATGCACAGGAGATAAGGAGAGGTGGATATAATTAACAGATCACGAAGA
The DNA here is from genome assembly GCA_001517045.1 of Pseudotsuga menziesii. Taxonomy (NCBI): domain Eukaryota; kingdom Viridiplantae; phylum Streptophyta; class Pinopsida; order Pinales; family Pinaceae; genus Pseudotsuga; species Pseudotsuga menziesii. Next base: position 19,722 of record LPNX010482030.1, read on the forward strand.
TCGATGGTTGTGGGACCAAGTCAGTAAAATCTACGGTTGATAAGAAGTCTGCTCTATAAAAATGCACATTGTTAAAAATAAGAAGGCCCAGCGGAATGTGTACATGCAGTTTTAATCTAATGGCTTAAACAAAAAGCGAATATTCATCAACAATTGTCAACAGCTGCGGAAGATAAAGTTGCACGGTAGTTGAAGTGGAAAAGCAGTAGTGGAATAAAAACCATGATACATGTGGTGGTTCATAGTACATTTCATAGAGAAAAGTGGTTAAAGGAAAACTGCTAAATGGAACCTCCAGAATAGACCTTTATATAAAGGTAAGGTTGACTTATTTTTAAAAATCATTTTTTATTTTGCATGCTGGGACGAGTGAAGGAGACATCCCGCCATCATTTCACAGTCAACCTCACATACATATAGTTATAGTCATAGGTAAGCTTCAAATACTTGAGCTCTGTTTAGAGAATTATCGCCATTTTTCTGTTATGGAGAAAGAGAATGGGTTAGAAGTTCTTAATCGGGTCTTGGATGAAAGAGAGGAATTCATGGTGGATAGAGATAGAAGTGTGTGTGACCCGTTTTTGTTGGTTGGAAATGTATCAATTACTAAAGAAAGATTCTGGCAGTATAGTTTACAGGGAAATGACATTTTCAATGTCTGCAAGTCCTTTCTGTATTACTTTGCCATTGAACAAACTTTACCGTTTCCTAAATTTGACGAATGGTGTGCAAGTAGTTACTCACCTTCTGAGAGATTCATTATGAGTCATTCCACGTCCAAGATATTATGTAGGATTGATGCAAAAACTATTCATGGATTCCTTAATTTTCATGATATTTTTCCTGACAGTGGTGAGTCTGTGAATGAGTCTATTTTAGCCGAAGTATACAAAGGTTGTAAAACTGAAATCCAATGTGAAATTTTGTCCAGTATTATTAATGAAGGTTAGTCATTAGAGGCTCTCTTTTTTCCATACAGTATTCACATTTTCAAAGAAGAGGTCCAATTGGTTGTATCTTTGGTCTGCCAAATTTTAGGTCTAGATAATGACATTCATGTCAATGAGGTTGTCTTAGGCTTTTTATTGAAAATGAGTTCAGTCAGTCTTGAGTCTGAGTCCGATCCAGTCCATTACTTCAGTTTGGATGAGTATTTAGCAAAATTCATTCATATCCAGTTAGTTGAGTTCCCAAAGGTCATATTTTTCAAATACCAATCATATCTGTTGAACATGTTGTTATGTTCAAACGTAACAGAATTACAATTCTTATCTACTATGTTCTCTTCGGATCTTCTGAAGCAAATCAATATGTTCGAGTTCATGAATTCCATTATTTTAGAGATGTACAAGTTGCTATTTAATGAGGTATTTCCCAGAGTACTTGAACAAAGGAAGGTTATGATGCAATTGTCACCAGAGGAAAGGATTGGGGATTGGTTTTTATATAAATACTTCACTGTTTTAAGAGTGTATGGTTTCACCAGAGAGCCATACAGGCTACCTGTTTTTCTTACCCCTAGATTATTTGCACTTGAATTCATGAGACAGAGATTATATGTAGAGGAGGAGCATTTTGGAGCTTTCAAGAAGTCCTCTAATATTAAATTTCCCCTTAAAGTTGGTCCATTCATCTTTAAAAACAAAAATTCCTTGGTGATTGTGGAAAAATTATTGGAGAATATGGATTTTCAGAAAGAACAGAAGGTCAATTATGATCCATATCATATAATTTCTCAAAGGAAACAAGCAAATAAGAACAAACCATTTGATCATCAAGTTGTTGAGGGATTGGGGGAAATAGCCAATTTGTTTGTAGAAAATCCGGGAAGCAATGAAGGTAAAAGTAGTGGGTTGATTACAGCGTCTCAAGTGCCAGAAATTTCTAATGTCTTGATTAAAAGAAGTTTTTCTGAAGTTGGGAATATGGAGATAGATGAAAATTCCATTCAGGTATTAAAAAATAAGTTGAAAATTCCAGGTTCTAAACATGCTCAGTCCTCAGATTTGTTGGCATTGCAAGAGGAGAAAGATAAAATTCATCAAGAAATGATGGAATATAAAGGCAAAATGGTGAAGCTGCAAGAGGAAAAGAATAAATGGGAAATAGAGAGAACTGAGTTAATGACACAAATTTCATAGTTAAAGAAAGATCAAAATGACGAGAAAGAAATTATGGAAGAATTAATGAGCCAGACCCCTACTGATGCAGATTTGTCCATCGTAAATATTGAAAAGCCTTTAAGTGATTTTTCTGCTGATGATTTGTTAGTACCAATGTCACAAGTAAGATTGAAAGATGTAGAAATCAAGGAATTAAAGGAATAAAATGAGAGGATCAAATATGAACTGACTAAAATGGTTGAAAACAACAATAAAATATTACATGCCAAAAGTCAGTTGCAGAAGAAGTTTAATTATTTAAAAGAAAGGAATATAGGAAAGGGCCCTCTACAAGGAGCCAAGCATATAATCCGAGATACATTTTCTGTATTGGTTACTAAGTTCAGACATTATCTAAATTTCATTGATGACCAGAGTGCATTGGTTAATTTTGCCAATCAGAAATTAAAATTAGCAAATGAGACCATGGAGAGGAAGCCCCTAAATACAGCTCAAAATGCACTAAGTTTCTTGAATTCATTAACTTATCAAAAATTGCAGTATATAGGGATTAAAAAGTAGAGTGGCTATTGTACTATGCTCCAAAAAATTCATTAACAAACATCAGCTTATGAAATTAGTACAAGATAAGGCGAATGAGATGTCTTCCCAGATTAATGATTTCAGGCATGCCTTTAGAGAATTGTTTGAAGATGGCCTTCCCTCTTTCTAGGATGAAGAAGGAATACTTTTTTCTCAGGAACATTATCATAGCCTGCTAGTACAAAACCGTATGGACCATTCAAAGTTTGATGACTTGGTAAAAGGACTGACTGGGAAAATCATTGTGGACAAGTTGACAGAAGACTTCAAAATAATGCAAAAATTTTTGATCGTTAGAGGAGGACTGTCCACTATATCTTATGAGGCTTATGTGGATCTGGAGGTGTCTATCAGATAAATGACTGAGTATGACACACCAAGTGCAGAACAATGGAGGACTGTGGAGAGATTCGAGAAGACAAAGTATATTCTTCATCCTTAAAAAACAAGTGTTGTGCGTTGTGGAGCTGTTTATTCGGGCCTTGCTGTCACCAAGTCAATTTTAATTAAATGATCTGTTATTAGGATCAAAGCATGTAGTTTATTCCTAATTGTTAGGGATATGGCTACAAATAATTTGATTAAACAGGTTATTCAGTTATTAAATCTTCTTGGGAAGAAATCATTTATGTATATATTTGCATTTACTTGATGTATTGAGGGTTGGAACTCATATGTTGGATCAATGTTTTTTGAGGACATATAATTTTAGAATAAAAAATTTGAATGCGTGCGGATTATCAGAGATTCATGTGCCATCTACATTACATTATGTGCTTTTCTTTCCTATGTGATTGTTTTTTTTCTCTAGTGCTTACATTCCATTTTGTTTTCCTCGTATCTGAAGCGTAGTGTTGAATAGTTCAGAATTCATACTTGTTGTGCTCTGACTATTATTTCAAATATTTCATAAATGTTTCTGCTAAATTTAATATGGAATTCATCTTATGATTCTCTATATTGATGGATTGTTCATATTTCTTCCTTATCCACCTGAAATAAATGAATGACTATAACTAAATGGTTATCTTGCCTTTGATGAAATCTCATGTATGAGACCTTTGTGCTATCTTTACATATTTTGACTCCATTTCCCAATGCTTATGTGTAGTGTTTCAACCATATACATAATGTTTAAGTGTTGATACTTATATTTGGCCTTGTTAAATTTATATTTGAGAGATCCCTCTCTGGAAAGAAAAGCCAGTTTCTTTCTGAAGTAGTTTTTGCTGTTACCTTTGGGATTTACCTTTTGCAACCTGGGTACATTCTGAGTGATAACACCCGCAGTCATGTAGGGGCATCATGTTCTTGTGAACCCCACTACCATCACAGGTCCTTCCCATATTAAAATTTGGTCAAGCCTCCCTTTCATGGCACACCTCAAATTTCCTGACTTTGTTAGGTTAAGTAATGACCCTATCTATCATTAATCCTTTTGGACTCCCATGCCAACCAAGATCCCCTCAGACATCTCCAAGTTTGAAGGGAAGGCAGGGGAGTTCCCCCAAAACCATATAATGACATTTCACCTATGGTGCTCATCAAACAACATCGTAGATGATTCAATCAAATTTAAACTTTTCCAATGCACCCTCACAGGTGCTGCAGCCAAGTGGTACATTGAGCTACCACAAGCCAAGTACCTAGACTTTAACTCCTTGTCCTTTATGATCCTTCATTATTTCCAGGTCCCCATCAAATATGATGAATGGGTAGAAATCTTTCTATCTTTCTACTAAAACATTGCGACCCACATAACCGACCACATCCATGAGTGGCGGTGACATCGTAGCTTGTACAATATCAAGCTTGATGACATAATATTCCTTAAATGGTTCTTAAAAAAATTTCTACCACCCATAGCCAATGATGTCACCTTTGAAAGTCCCCAAATAGATGAAGAGGGCATCTTGAAGGCCCAATAGTTTGACCTCATTTACGCATAGTCTAGATACATCTACACCATCATTCTAGACACTCCCCATGTAGGCACCTCCTACTGGGATGCGTCGGGGGCATCCCATGCCACAAATGGCATAATAGACTCTATTTTCCACCAAACACAACATCACACAACACCATCCATGATTCCATACCACCCAAGCAACACCCCTAGTGTTGCCTACCCAACCCAAGCTCCTGAATATTCAAGAATGATGTCTCAATATTGATCTACAACCTCCTGTGCATAACCTACACCACAACATTATGCCCATGCAACTACTTGACCGACACAACAATATTTGGGACAGATGATCGTATTCATGGCACCCACATCCCCCCAAGTGTACTATGCACAACCAGTGAAAATCGCTCAAGCCCCTGCCCCAGCTCCGCTAACACCTTTAGCACAATTGTTTTCTTAGTAGAATCATCCCAACCAATGTTCCCCCAACAACCAACAAGGGAAATCCATAAACAACTGATCTAGGAATCGAGGCAACAACCAACCGCAAAGAGGTGGTCATCAACCAAATCCTCCCAACAACACTGGGGCGAACCGACTAGCTCAAAATACATAGCAACCAAACCCACCTGGACGCAATGCTCTGTTACACACAAATAAACCATGCAAACTATGTGACGTCTACGGGCACTATATGTTTGATTTCCCCTTCATGGATCGCACCAAGCAAGCCATTCAGAGTGAAGTCCAGCATGGCACCAATACGAAAGTTCGAGCTCAAACCAACTCGGCACCACAAGGCCCTCCACCTATGGTGCTCCAAAACCAATTACCGCTCCAAGGACTAGTAGCAACTGCACCTACTCCCCAAACCAATCCCACCATCCCTGCTACAGCTTTGCCGACAGAAACGGGTGTTCACCACCTGCTAGCGATGAAAACCAAAGAGGTCAATTTACATACCAAGACAAATCAGTACAGAGCCAACATCGAACCCGCTGACCCATCAATGAAATCCATGTCCAAACCAACAAATACACCTCTTCACTTACCCCCTTTTCCCCCATGCCCTCCCATACGATGGGTTGCCAACAATGCCATGGCTAGAGCTGCTATAAGCTACAACATCGTTGATGACTTCTCCCAAACACCTATGGCCATGTATTCTCTTGAGGTACTTAAAAATTGCACAACACAGTGAAAATACTTACTAGCCATCCTCTATGCTATAGACCCCTCTGAATCCAATTTGATCATGTTCCACATAGATAACGGAGAACCCCATATTCCATCAACTATTGTCTTCCAAATTCTGGTATCAATTTGGAATCTGGCCATGCACCGGTGCATCATCGACGAGGGGGCATCCACATGTGTTATTTCAACCTAATTCTAAAAGAAACTTGGGTCCCCAATCCTGCAACCATCCACCACTACTCTGTGGGCTTATGATGGCCATCCCACTAAATCCCAAGGTATCCTTCCGCACATGCCCTTAACATTAGCCGAGAAAATAGTACTAATCAACATAGAGGTTGTCAATGCACAATTGGAATATAACCTTCTCCTGGGAAGAAGTTATATGTATGCAATGAGAGCCATAACATCCACTATTTTCCATCTCATGATGTTCCCTCAAGACGAGAAAATAGTGACGGTTGAACAATTAACTTATCACGATCCACAAGGTCTAACAACACCAACCAGCGTTATCCCTATGGTCAACACTACTATTGACGACACATCCACTTCCTTATTATTGAATGTGGGCCCTGGGTTGTTTACTGATTCCACCATGATGACCTCCATCCCCTTCATGTCACCACCACTGACACCAAACAAGACTATGGATTTATGTATGGTATCATCCAGCATTGCTGCACCTAAACATCAACCATAGCCACAGCCCCAACATCAGTCTAAACATCATTCGCAGCCACAACATCATGCACAAATGTAACCAAAACCGCATCCCCAAATGAAATCACCAGGAAGTTACTTGGGATCCTTCCTACTCCACACAATTCCCTTCTCATTTCCCCCTCCTAGTGTCATGAGTAAGCCAGTAATGGATACCTTAAACTTACCCAACTTCACATTGAGGATTCCCGTGTGGTACCTTGATCCATCGGCCCAACCTCCAATGCCCCAGATCATGTTAACCCCTATTCAACCCATTGCACTCAAATCATGTCCCCCGCCTTATCCACAAAATCCAACCACTGCACCTGCACCTACTGTACCCCACCCAAAAAGGGCCAGGGGAGGGAATGCGAAAGCAACAACTGAACCCCAGTAAATCCTACCATGCGTCATGTGCAATGAACAGGGCCATGCAACTCAAATTTGTCCTAAAATTGGCATGATTTGCACACATTTATATGTCATGGATACAACAGAAAACCTCCCTGTGGTTGAGCTCCCAAGTGGACCAACAAATAAAAACAAGTCATTGAGAACGAACCATGCTTGCGCCCTTTGTGAATTGTATGGACATTATTCTCACCTCTTCCAAGACTTGTCTAAGTTATGAATAGATATAGCTAACCTTTGAAAACATGCCCTTGATACCGAGATTTCTCTCATCGAATAAATCCACCCCTCGCCTCCTTCTTCAGATACAATGTCCATCTACATGGTGTCTAGTTCAACAGACCCAATTATCCCTGCAGTCACTGATAGCTCCTCAAACATGTCCCATCATTGCTTCTGCAACAACGAGGAGATACTTGAAGCCTTAACCACACTTGAATACCCTTGGGATGACATGCACCATCGCTCGTTCTTCATCCCCAAAGGACTTATGTCACTATCGGATCAATTTTCAGTTAAGACAAAGGATTTCATTCATGGGAAAGTTGACTAGCTCAAAAATCCCATTTCGGCACATGATGCTTTTGAAGAAGGAAACATGGCCAATATCTTGCCAACCATTAAGATAAAAATATCAATCAAACCTGAGATCATTGAGGATATCATGCTAGGGGCTTCCTACTCTTTTGAAGAAATCACTTCCTACAAAGCACTCTTCCAAGAATTTCACGACATCTTCTCCTGGTCGTACACCGTGTTGCAACTGCAACTATTTCCCCCAAAAAAAAATTATTGTTAGGGTCCCCCCTTTTTCTTTTAGTGTTTAGATAGCTTAAGGATTTCCACGATTTTTACCAAAATATGCTTGTGCCTTATTGTTTTTGAAAATTTTAAGTTTTTTGTCTGCTTATATCGGATGCCTAGTGAACTAGCTTTCCGATGCATCGGATGCTTAGTTAATTACTATTTCACTACACCCATAAAAATCCTTCAGAAGTTTGATCTAATGTATTAGAAGTCATTTCATCTATGGTCTCAGAGACAGTATGCCGAAATTCTGGAAGTCTAGTATGAAGCATCTACGATGAGTCGAGTTTTTGTTTGACTATATTTATCCAATATGTGATTAAGTTGGTGATGTCACCGTTGGTTGGGTATATGGGAATGTGTCGAAAGTTTAGTGTTTTTGCAGCAAGACGTTGTAGAGGTATAGTGTTGATTCTATCCGCCACTTCACGATTTCCTCACTGATATCGATATAGATTAGTGTTTTCACTTGCCGATGCATGTTTTCATCCGATGTCTCAGGTGTGAAAAGCAGAATTTATCTGATGTTGCAGTTTATCCCGAGAGTTTGCTTCTGATGTAAAGGCTAAATGTTTCTTTCCCTCTGGGTTAATTGACTCCTCCCGCGGTCAAGCTTATAAAGTCATAGAGCTCATATGAATTGTCACTTTCACCGTAGAGGTTATCCAGTTGATTCTATGTAGCTATTGATCTCCTGTGTGTTTCCTTCACTAGTAGAGGTCGTTGTCTGTCCAGGTCTCCCACCACATTGTCCCCAGGTAGGATTCACTCAAGTTTTTTATTCCCAGTATTATTACTTATTTTTTACTGGATGGATTGATAGGATTAGGTTTTCTGCAGGAGGGTAAGGTATTTTTATAGAAAGGGATTTTTTTATTTTTCCCGCGGTGGGTTTTTTTTCTCTCTCTCTAAGGTTCAACTTGTGTCTTGGTGAACACCTTTTCATTTCGACTGGTTATTTTTTTCACCTAGTATCTGCGTAGCCATGAGTGCACCTTTGACATTTGTTTGGGAAGTAAGGGCAGGGTGTAGATGAATGTTTCATCATTTGCACCACCCTGTTCATTCTTGCATCAGTTTAAAACCTAGTCTACAGGGAAATGTATTAAGGAGCGATGTATTCCCATGGGATGTAGGAGAAGCACATAGATGATCAGGGGTTTTGGGGTTTCTAGTAGTGGGCGGTTTTAAGGTTTACTTCCTCGGTTGAGTTTTAACCATAGAAGCAAAGGGGGTTGTTGAAGATTTGAAGTTTTCCCTAGTGGAGGTTTTAGCAGTCCATAGGGTTTGCAGGATTTTTTGTGTTTGCCTCTCGTGCCAAAGGCTTTTTTATTTGATACAAGAAAGCTATCTAGCATGCATATCAATGGGATGGTAATTTTTGATTGTTTTGTTGATTTTCAATACATAGCTTGCTAGGAGTAAATAGACTGAAATCATGTTGCATGATTGTTAAAGGCTAATTATCAGCACATCAATATGCTGTGAAAGAAGAAGAAGAAGGCCCAAGCAGCTGAGGAAGAACTGGAAGTAGAGATAGTAACCAAAGTGGAGGTTATTTATGAATATACTAAATCCACTACTGGAGTAGATCCAGAGTATAAATGGGGAGAGGTATACAGGATGATTTCAAACCAAAGCATTCCAGAAGTTGGGTATGAAGATATGCCTATATACGCAAATATTGAGAGATCAACCATTATGAAAGTGGCTACCAGACCTGAAATTTTCCCATGTTCAAAGGTCATAGGGTGGATTCTTCCTAGGGAAGATGTAACAAGGATGATATTGGCCAACACTGAGAGGCAGGGATATGTTGTATATAGCCCAGCCTATGTGTCTATGGATTACAATTTGCCAACACCACAAACATATTTGATTGAAATTTGGTTAAAGGAGATAAATCTAGATATGGTGGAAATCGTTAAGAAGATAATGATCCCAGGTAAAAAATTCCCCACCAGGCCTTTTGGAGAGTATGAGACATCAACCCTCCACACTCCATACAGATTCATTGATTTTATTCTAAACAGAATTTTCGGGAGGGCTAATGGAAAAATCTTTAACATAGGTTGGGTACCAGTGATATTTTTTGTCGCCACCCAAGGTACAATCTTTAATTGGGAAAATATAGTGTCCAATGGTTGGTCATCTTGTATATGTGCAGCATTGGGAGGAGTGTCTCAGAAAAAAGATAGAATTTGACATGAGTTCGATATTGATTAATTGCATTTTATGTACTCATCCCTTCCCAACATTAAAGTGCCAATGGGATAAGGAACGGGCCCCTATGTATGTTTCCTATAAATTATTCTGGGCTCACAAATATTATAGCCATTACAAGGAGATTTGTGAGAACTTGATCATTCCATTGTATACATTAATTTTCTTGGTCGAATATAATTGTATGTCAGAGGAAGCCTTGGAAGTTGTGCAAAACAATAGAAACTATTATTTGACAGAAGAAGGTTTATATTTAAGAATGTGTGGTGGAATCCCCTTCCATTCTACCGAAGTATGCTGTAGAGTATGTGATTCATAAAGAGGCTGTGAGACAGGTGTACATTGATGGAGTGGGAAATTTCCTTTTTGAGCAGAAGAAGGCAGTGTATCCTGCATTCCCCTTTTTTTTAGGAAGTTACAAATTTTCCAGGGTAAAAACTACAGTGGAGTTTGTTAAAGAGTTAGAGTATTTTCACTTTGGTGAAATGATTTTCCATAGGAATGAATCTGAGGATAAAGTTGTTGATTATTGCACAGCAGTGGGAGTGCATTTTGAGTATACAAATTTATAGGATAAATATGAAGATATCTTCCGGAATGTTAAAAACATGACAGCTTTGAGAAAAAGATTCAGACAAAAGATAACTACTATGGGTGTAAAGGGAAAATTTGTTGATAAACTCAAAAGGCAAGAATAAGATGCAGCAAAGAGAAGGTAGGAAGAAGCTCATAGGTTAGTGCAAGAAGCAGAGAACTGGTTGCGAGATGAGGAGGAAGAAAAGAAAAATATAATTGAAGAAGTGGCAAAGAAGATAGAAGAAGTAAAGAAAAGAAAGGAGGAAGAAGAAATACCGAGAAGGAAGAAAGAAAGTGAAGGATTGATGTTAGAATATGATAATAAGGAAAATGAGCAAGCAAAAAAGGAAATGGAAGAATCAAGAACAGAGACACAAGAATAACAAGTCCCTACTGATCAAGGATAGACTCAGTCTAATGCTAGTGCATTCAAAACTATTGTTCCATCTAGTAGTACAGCAAGGGAAAATCCTCTGACAGTATCTGGAATTGAACTAATTCCATTTATTCCTATAGAAGGACAAGAAGTGCCTGGTATGAACACCATTTACTATGACAAGGTAAAAAAGAGGATTGTTAAAAGAACAAAGAAAAAGGTGAACAATGGAGGTAAGCCAGGAGTGATGGTGACTGATAAAATAGTGGTTCACGGTACCAATGAAGATCTGTGATTATTAGCAAGAGATGGGGTATCCCTATCCCTAGCCACTGAAGATAATGTGGACAGAATAATGACGGATCTCAAGCAGTCCCAGAAGAAAGTCGCACAGTTAAAAGAGACCTTAAAAAAGGAGAGAAGTGAAAGTTAGAGATTGAAGAAAAAATATGAAGATATGATCAATGAAGTTAAGGTATCCAAGGTAGAGTGTCAGACTCTATAGGAAGATAAATATGCTTTGTTGCTATCTGTAGGAAATATAGAAAAAGAATCCCAGGCCACCTTGGCAGACTTGGTAAACTACAGCAAGTGTATAAGGTTTTGGAAGATGAAAGAGATAATATGAGGCTATCAGTTGAAGAGTTGAATAAGGAAAAGGGAAAGTTAGAAGATAAAGTGACATAACTAGAAATACAAAGAACCACTATGGAAGGGAAAGTCAAGTTGTATGAAACTCAGATAGTAGCCCTGGAAGATTAAAATAATTCATTAGAAGTTTCATTGAATACAACTATGGAGAAGGAAGCCGATGTTGAACCTTTAAAGAAGAATGCTCTCATGCTCAGGAATAATATTCATCAAATGAAGCTTTAGATGGTGGAGGAAAGGATTAAGGTTCAACAGATAGAAATAAGATTGGAATAAATTATAAATACAGCCTCCTATTTCTTGGACATGGCACAGGACATCTTAGAAACTCTATAGGGAAGAATGACATGGGTGGAAACAAGTAAGGAGCTTCCCACAAATGTACCTCCCAAACACCTAGAGATGATAAAGCTAGAGTATGAGCTGATCACGTTTGCTAGCAAATCAACAGAAGAGCTAGTAAAGGAAGTGAGGAAGACTAAGAGTGCCTATGCAGAATTCTGTAGAAGAGTCCTCTTAACTTACAATCAATGTCAGATTTCTACTAGCAAGAGACTAGAGGTGTTTCTAGAGCATAAAATATTTTTGAATCAATTACAGGAGTGATGCACCGAAGATGAATTGGCCATTCGGTTAGCGAATAAATTAGATGAAGAGGTGCTTAAAACTGAAATAGCACATGCGACAGTTAATAGTCACTTACTAGAAGACCAACTTCACCTGATTTCGGTAAGAGTGGTGGGTATAAAATATCAGGCTGCTAAGCATTAAATTACTATCAGATTTCTAGAACCTTCTGGTTTTGAAAACATAGCAGCAGATGCCAATGCATGGAGGAAATTTATGAATGAGAAATCTGAGCCATATTAGTTGGATTATTTAGAACATTTTTTATATAATATATTGTATTTTGAGTCCATAAGCTAAAGGACAAAATTTTGTAAAGGAAAGGTTAGGGGAATCCCAAAAGGCAACGAAGGAAACTCAAGAGTTTTTACTTTTTGTATAAATATAGGAAATCTTTATTTATAGAAGGACCTTCTTTCAGACTATCTTTGTGCAAGGTTATTGTAAGAAGAACTATTTCATCTTATAATAAAGAGTTATATTTTCAGTTGGAGAAAGAACTATGGGGTTTCAAATGCTTGACATGGACTGGTTGGATGTGAACTATTTATGTTTCAGCTTGTTTGTATGAGCTGTGATATCGTTCTAACTTATGAATTCTTTCATGTTATGAATGTCCTCCTGTTTAATAATGTGAAATTTCCACAATCATATCTGAGTAATGAATGTTTTAATCAACAATGAGCTATCTCTTTGTTTATTTGTCTATTTATATTCATGTAATCATAAATATTAACAGCTATCTGTAGTATTCTAAATGCATGTGATACAATACATTACTCATTATTAATTACAATATTTCTCCCTAGGGATAAGTTAGATAGTCTTAGTTAGTTTTCTTTGTTTATGATTTAGAATTGAAAGAGGTAAGATAAGAGGTAAGAATTTGCACATCACATTGTGACACTCCTCATTATCTCTATTGACTGCATTTAGCTAGGAACTTGCATATCATACCTAAACATAAAACTAAAAAATACAATTAAACGATGGATCGGGCTGCAACCGGTAAAACAAGCTTGAACCTTTACTTGACCTATGGTAGCCAGACTGTAAACCAGATGGATTCCCCATACCAAACAATAATGAGCTAATTGGGAATGCTTATTTGGGAGAATCCCTACTGTTGTTACCTGTGATTTTCGAGGCCTCAATAGTTTTGGCACTAGAAGGAGGGCCACCAGTGCATGGCTGGCCAAGGAAATTTGTTTTCTTGAGATTACTCCACCAATGATAGTTCTGAAACCAGTTGGCCTCAGAAACCCACTCCTGAAGAAAAATAAAAGGGGTATTTCTATCCCATTGATAACGAAGTAGTTAAAGATTTAAGGAGGATTACCAGGGCGTATGCAAAGAATATTGGAGGGTTATCTATTATTCATGCTTTACCCAGAAGAGAGTATCGTAAGAAAGATTGTCCTCAATTAGAAGATTCGGTATTGGTGGAATATCTTGAAGAATTGGAAGAAACAACATTGCAAGAATTTGTCCAACCTCTGAATCAGTTGGGTCCAGATTCCCCTCATTGTTCTCCTTTTCTAACACCTGTCCAGTCTCTTCCTCACTCTCCACTCAGAATCATGGCTAATGTGAATGTAAATCAGCCACCTCCATAGCCTACTTGGAGGGCTAGATCTCCTTTTAACCTGACACCTGTACTGCATGCTATGCCTTAGAGTTCTGACAAAGATTTACCCAAGTTTGAACCAAATGAAGTTATTCTTGTGGATGATCATTTGCAGATTTTTTATTTGGGTTTAGAAGGTTTTCAAGTAGTAGAACATGCATATGTAGTCTGCAGATTATTCCCACATACCCTAAAAGGAAAAGCAGCTTCATGGTACTTTGACCTACCAGCAAACTCAATCACAAATTGGAATATTTTTTGAGAGACTGTTCAGAAACAAATATGGAATCCAGAAAACTCACGCCACTTTGATGAAAGGATTAATTTCTGTAAAGAAAGAGAAGAAAGAGTTTTCTTCCTACCTAAATAACTTTGATGCAGCTAACAAACCATCTGAGCATGCCCTAATTGAGTACTATACCTCAGCTCTTGGGCCCGATCTAGCCATGTTTATCAAGACATCGGTTAGACCCACTTTGGTAGATACATTAGAGGAAATTTCAACTCAAAATGGGCCTTTTAACTTTGATTCAAATTCCATGTCATCATATGTTAGCCAATGAAAATGATTTAAATTTGAAATACCGTATAGGTCTTAAACACTTTTTTAATATAAATTTGGGGATAGGTATCATAAAAAAAACTACTTTTTTGTTTGTATTTTTGACATATATCCCCGTGTTTTTACTCAAATTTCGATCGGGAGAGATCGTTGGATGTCACATTAAATTCCCCATCCAACGAGCACCCACTCGGCATACTTTTGATGGATTCCACTGCCCCAAAAACAAGAAATACCTGAAACAATGTGATGATGACATCATCATCACATTTTTTCAGGTATTTCTTGTTTTTGGGGTAGCGAGGTCTGTCAAAATTATGGTGAGTGGGTACTCATTGGATGTAGAATTTAATTCCGCATCCAATGAGATCTCCTGATCTAAATTTGAGTAAAAACATGGGGATATATGTCAAAAATACAAACAAAAAAGTAGTTTTTTTCTTTTCTTCCTCCAAAATTAATAAATATTATTTTATTATTTTAACTATTATTTTATTAATTGTTTTTAGGAGGCCCATTTTAAGTTGAAATTTCCTCTAATGATTATGAAGAAGCTAAGAAGGAGGAGGCAGAAATGGAGAGTATAGAACACTATCCTATACAGTCAGATGAAAAAAATTATGGAAACAAAAGGCCTCTATTATTAACTAAGCCTAAGGATGAATGATCACAGGAGTTGGATGGGGTAGTGAAGATGATGCAGAAGTTATCAAATGGGGTGATTGATTTGGAGAAAGAAAAGGAGGCTCATAAACAATACAATCCTTTTTATAAAAAGAGAGAAGACAACAGTCAACCCAAGCCTCCCCCACACAGTCCCTCAGCCATGAATTTAAAAGATATAGGAATGGATAATTTTTGCACATTCCATGAGAACCCTCACTCTGAGAAGAATTTCCCATAGTGGATAGATTATATGACCTTAGTGATGAACCAATTGTTGGATTCTAAGTTGACAGAAACTGTGGAAGAGAAAGGGAAATATCATGAACCAACAGAAACACAAGAAAAAGACACCTTGGTTTTATGGGACTGTGTTTCTATGTTCAACGTAGAATATGAAGGTATCCCTAATGAAGAAGAAATATCAGAGACAAATGTTACAACAAGAAGTCAGAATCCATTAAAATAAGATAACGTGATACTTCCCAAGATTAAGAAACTTCAAGAGAACATGAAAAAAGGAAAGAATAATACTCCAATTATTAACATACCTGAGTTTGTCATTTCAAGACAGAGCCCTGTTGTTCAAGATTAATCACCCTTGTAACCTAGGTTCTCAGATTACGAACTTACTACTAGCCTTGCAGACAATCAAATTTAACTTAGAACATAAAGGAAATAGGAAGAAAGTCTTGACTTACCCTGTTATCGACGGTTAATCCAAGCTTGATCTTCTTTCATTCCTCTTCTCTCCAAAGCTTCCATGGATGCACCTCCTTCACCTCTAAAGAGAAAATTATCCAAGTAATATCTTATGCATGTATATATAAGAGGTTAAATAAACAATATATCTAGTACATAATAAAAAATATTCATTAACCATAATACATGAAAGAGACTCAACACAATGTTGGAAGAAGAATTCTCTTTATTAACAATCAGTGAATGAGATAAGCGTACAACCCAGCTTCTGAGACAAGGAATCCTCTGTAACCAAAGGACTCTGAGTTCTACTACTCCAAGACTTCTGAAGATATACCACCAGCATAACTTTGCTCTCCAATCTTGACTGATTAATGCCCTCTCCAAGGCCTCTATTTATACTTTCGGAAAGAGAGTGGTTTCAAAGGTTGAGGAGGTTGAAACAGTTAGGATAGTTAATGATTAGGGCCCAACCAATATCCATTAATCATATATTATATTTTTAATGTCGAATCAATATGTACGCGACTATTAATATAGGAAACCCACATCTGACACGTGGGTTTCTTAAAGGAAACCCGCATACGCTGATGTATGCAGGTTGCAATGTAGATAGTTGTGTACAATACACGAGTTGTCAATGGAAATAGTCGTGTACGTACACGAGTTGCAATGGAGATAGTCATGTACGCAACTCAACACTTAGAAAAATAATATGGCAAGTTGGTCCAAGGGTAAATGCATCCCAAGTCATGCCCATCTATAGTGTTTTGGAAAAATTCAATCCTAAGATGTCCTTTTGTGTACCAACATAAGGAATGTCGGCACTCGAACGGAGAAGTTCCATTTGGGTTGATAACAGATGCCCCCTAATGTGTGAGGTTAGAGGGCAACGATGGCCGAAATACATTATAATCATTATCTTGGAGAACTCAGAAGTCCAATTGAGCAGAGGTAGTACCTGAAACAAATACGTAATAATGTCATATACAAAGTCATATCTAAGGATGTTATGTTCAATATAATGGAACACTGGCTCCTTTACAATATTTGAGTACATCATATTGTACGAGTATAAAACCACGTATATTACAAAGGTGGATCGGAGCCATAATATACAATAATGATGAGTCTTCAAATATATGGAAGCTATGTAAGTGATCACAACATAATCTTGTACAACTTAGTCCACAGATATGAACCTAAGGTCTTCGTCAAAAATCCCAAAGAACCAGTACAATCCAAGCCATGTGAATAGATGTTATTGAAGTCAAACATGGATAGGATTCAACAAATTTCCAATCAATAGGTGATAATTAACAACTGAAGCAAAGGAATTCACCGATAATGAAAGTGAATCCTAAGGTACGATTGTCAAAAACTCTAGGTCTTCGTCATCAGGAAGTGCTGACGCAAAACCATACTGTGATGAGGAAGAAAATAGATCCTCAAACGGATCACAAGAGTTACTAGGAAATGGGTAAAGGAAGGACAACACAAGTAATAATAGATAACACAATGATGGAATCAGGATATAGTTCAGATACAGGGTTAAATCCTTGAACAATGAGCACGACACAAAGATGACCCAAGGAAACTTTTAACTTTGCAAATAGTACAACTAGACTTTCTGTCATGTAGGAGACATGATCAGATTCCCCAGGTATAACTAAAAAGAGGAGGAGTAAGAAACTTGAAGTAATATATGAACTGAAAGTGAACACTGAGACATGAGTATCGGAAAAAACAGAGAGTGCTATGTTTAAGGAAGTCATGCTGCCATCGACTGAGAACCAAAAGAAAACTTCTTCCTTATCTTCCTTGTTAAATTTTAACGAGTCAAGGAAAGTCAAGGAAAGTCTCTCTTCATTTTTCGACAAGCTTGAAGAGAATAGGGAATACTGCTTGATAGTGTCACTGATTCATGGATTTTATGAGCCCAGACTAGTACATGCTCACTTGGTGTGTTCATGTTTAGAGAGTCTAAAAACTCCAAAGAAGACTCAAGGGGGGTCCTTTTTCGTCCAATTGAGTCTCCTGAGGATGAAAAAGTATAAAAAAATACCACATAAGAACTCTCTTAACTCCCATAGAAGAAGGTCCAAAAAAGGTTAAATTACCATCTACCCAACGCTCCTTCGAGAACAGCATATAGCTTGAGTTTTACGAGTGTGAAGGAAAGCAAGATCACTCGGAAATATCCATTTGAATATGAAAAATGGGGCTTACAACAATAAACTCGATGCTTTGTTCTTGGTGTTTAACGAGCATGACAAAGACATGAAGTACACTCGAAATATTTTTCATGTTTAGGTCTAGAGCACAAAAAAGAGAAAACTGAGCTCATAGAGGGTGTTCCTTTTTCGTAAATTTAGTCCCTCAAGTCTGGAAAAGTGATAAACCTGTACTTGAGAATAATCTTATCGATTCCATAGAAAAGAGAGCGATCCTTTCTCATATTATTCCACATGTTCCGAGAAAGAGATAACCTACCACCAATGTAGATTCCCATTCACATATTCTTAATGAGCTTGAATGGACAAGTTTACTCAGCAGTCAAGTCTATTTTTAGGAGTTACACCTGGGCCTAAAGAAACTCCATAAGGGTGGGGATTCTTATAAAGGAATATCTTGTAAAAAGAGACCAAAATGAGGATCAATTTGGCTTGAAAAATAGCTAGGAATACTCCCTTGAACCTATGACAGCTGCAGCATGAATATCGGAAGACAATAAGTAGGTTCTAAATGAGGATATTCATCGGAGGAAAGTCCTATCCATTGAAGAACAATGGCATAAATGAGGAACAAATGGTTAAAGATACCATAGTCCGTGGTCGAAGTGTTAATGCTAGGATTAAGATGGATTAGGTATAAATGCAAAATACATGTGAAATGACCAAAAAACCATCCTATATGAGCGAAAAAACAACTTTAAATGACCATAGACCTGTCACATTGAAGAAAAATATATGGCATTAGTTCGATTTTATATAAAAAATATGAACTATACGGAAAAAACCCACTTGAAAATAATTTTTCTATAAATAGTTCAAAATATAAATAAAATACTCACCATTTGATTTTTACCCAAAATAGACAAGCTTTACCTCTACCTTTGATTGCTCGGTGTGGACGACTCAGTGGACAATTCTCAAAACCGCAAGTGCCAGGTAAAACTACAGTCCATGCTCTTTCATTTGATCTAATCAAATTTCAATTTTTGGCCCAATTTTTATATTTTAGAATGCCCTAAAAGCATGAATGTTGTGTACACAGGTATGGTATATCAATAGTCACGTACACACATTCTGTACGCGGGTTTCCTGAAGCAAAGTCGCATACAATATGTGTCTTGTCCAAAGGAGAGTCGCGTACACTGCGTGAGGTAGAAAAATATTGTGTGGGGTCAAAAGATCAATTGTTTATATGCATCTAATGGTTTAAAATGGCTTGTTTATTAGATTGAAATATGGTGCTTGAGTGGAGGGAGAGGGAACATGAAGACATGGACCAAGAAGCTCTATAAGATGCCCCCACGGTAAATATTTTACAACAAAGTGGGTTGTTGAAATTATTATGTACCTCACCTATGCAGTCAAATGTTGGCCTATTAGAGTTTTTGATAAACTATTGGGATCACGATCTTGGTATGTTTGACCTTCAAGGTGATTTTCTAGAGGTTACTTCGGAAGATGTCTATTTTATCTCCGTTTTATCATGATGGGGAGCTCCGGTGAACTTGGAAGGTACCGGAAGAGGCGGTGACCTTCTAAGTGTATAGAACTACATAGATATATACTACGAGCCTGGCACTCAAAAGAGGGATAGTTGCATCTCTATTGTTCATATTCATAGCTTTCCCTTACAGGTATTGGCGAGCACTATAGTGAGGGTTGCAGGGTCATCATCACTTCACCTTGCAAATCGACCCCCAAATGAGACTTGTGGTGGACTATATACAGGGAGCTCTATATGACTAGTGTTTGGGAGTAATCCTGATAATGAGGAAGCAGCTCTCTAACTGCAAAAGTGGAAAGAAGAAATTTTTTGGTTATTCCAGCATATTGGTAGCATTTTGCTTTGATAGGGTCTATTGGGCAATAGGGTAGACCCGGGTTTAAACCTTTTGTGTCGCACCAACAAAAGACCCACAGTGTTGGCCCTTTCGGCAACAACCTGCGCGCAGGTTGCAGTTTCACCCGAAACAGCTATGGGGTGCCGCAGAATCAGGTTTCTGCAAGCCGAGAGGGGGATTACTGTACCTTAGCCTTAATAATATTATTAATCAATACTATAAAAGCTTTACCATTCATTCACATACAACTTCACGGATAAATAAACAGTCGTTACTTGCTCAACCCACTACAGGGAATTCACAGCGAAGCTAAATATTAACAGCGATCTAATTTATAAGATGTATACAGTATTAATGCATAGAAGATAATAGAAAAAAAACAACACAAGAAACCACGACACCGGATATAACGTGGTTCACCCCCAGTGTAGGGGCTACGTCCACAAACTGTGTTCTATTCAACTTGCTACAAAACCACAGTTTGATCTGTGCACTCAGCTGCAGATCCTTTCCATCCTCAAAAGCCACACACACAGCAGCAGGCCCCTGCGCACACAGCTGCAGGTCGTTCCTTAATCTTCCTTACAAAAACCCTCTGCGCACACAGCTGCAGAGGTCGTCCACGGACACAGCTGGGACTTAACCTTTTCTTACAAAACCAATCTTAGCTTCGCCTTAATATTTCTTTCATCATAAAACCTAACCTATCTTCTTTACACAAGCGCTTATTTACACTGCGCATTTTTACAAAACCATGGTCTTAAACCATGGGCACCCAAAACCCTAAACCCTGGATTTTAACCACGGGTTTTATTAGAAAAAAGGTGTTTTAACTTCCCCTGCTACCCCTAAGACTAATTTGACCTGTAACTCCGTTTACAAATTTTCTAATTAACCGCGGAGTTACCCAAACATGGAGTATGTTCCCTAATAGGCCCCTAAGACTCACTAGTGGCCCGTCCCGGGACACTCTTCAGTTTCCCTGGTGGAAGACTTCCGCTGACGAAGCATAGTGTACTACTTGCTGAAGCTCTCCACGCTGTTGCCGGCTACCTACTTCTGTTCTTTGAAAACCATTGCGATCCACCTGCAACACCATCTTTCACTCCAATTGCCGATGCCTGACCATCGACAACTTTGGGGTCCCCTGGGATTGCATGTCCCACTGCAGAAGGAATATAGCTGCCATGGTTCTGCGACGCCAAAAGATTGCATGGCGGGATTCCCCAAATTCTTTCTGCTAGGCCTCATGCCCTTTGTTGCTCTACGTTAGAGCAAACTCCTGTCCGTCTTTGCAAATTTAGAGCAAACTCTTGCCTGTCGGTGTAGTTAGCCAGGTAAGGCTGTACTGGAGGAGTACTCAGCAGGTGCTGCAGACCTCTGTCCCTTACTTCGCGTACTAGCTCCTGAACGTTACAGTCGTTCGACATGGTTCAGGATAAATATCTCACATATGCTTAATGCAGAAAACATAGGTCGATATGGCTCCTTATAGAATCCCAAGGTGGAATTTGTCATCATGGTGCAATGATGTCGCCAAATATGACGGAGTTCCAGAAATATTCTCCACACAGCGCCGGATTTTCCCAAAATCTCATTATGACCAGTAATGAGAGTAGCTCTCGTGCCAGCGCCGCCGGTTGCAGAATGTCCCATCCGTCACATTTTGGGCTACGACACACCTTTACAACCTTCGACTTCGACACAATCTGACCCTGCGACCTACGATCACTTGCAGCTTCGTATCCATTTAACTTAGCTAGCTGGACTGCGCCCCCATCAGTAACTTTCTATACTACATACGATCCTTTCCAATGTGTCTTAAAATTTCCAGGGAACTTCATGAATTTGCTGTCATAAAGGAGCACAAGATCACCCTGCTGAAAATGTTTCCTCTTGATGTGTCTATCATGCCACGCTTTTTCTCGAGCTTTCTGCACCTGTTGTTGGAATCCTGCGACAAATCTATCCTCTTCAAGTTCTAATATCTGTTTCAGTCTCTCTGTGATTATGGCTGGGTCATCCATCTCGGTGAAAGCAGATATCCGGAGGCTGGGAACAATGTATTCCATGGGCATGACAGCTTCTTTCCCATAAACTAGTCGAAAGGGTGTATGGCCTGTCAACTTTTTGCAAGTAGTTCTGTAAGCCCATAGTACTGCTGGAATTCGAAGATCCCAATCATTCCTGTTAGCGTTACAAACCTTTGTCAATGCATGCTCAAGGATTTTGTTAAAAGCCTCGACAGTCCCATTTGCTTTTGGGTGATATGCGGTACTCTTTTGATGATACACCTAAAATTCTTCAGTCAATACTTCAATAGTCCTGTTCAGGAAATATGACCCTTGATCACTCATAAGAACTTTGGGACACCCAAATCTGGATAAGATGTTGTTGAAGATGAAATTCGTAGCAGTAGCAGCGCTACAGGTCTTGACGGGATGAGCTTCGGCCCAACGGGTAAGATAATCAGTTGCTGTAATGATGTATCGGGCTCCTGACTTTTTCGCAGGGGGGTTGATAGGACCAACAAAGTCAATGGCCCATTTTTCAAAGGCTTGTAATGTTACCTGCGGAGCTAGGGGAATTTCATCCCTCCTAGATGGTTTACCTGTCCTCTGACAGATGTCGCAGCTGTGGCAGTATTCTCTTGCATCTTTGTGAAGTGTGGGCCACCATAAGCCGGCTGTCAAAATCTTCTGTGTTGTTTCTTTACCTGCATAGTGACCTCCTGCTGCACTAGAGTGTGATTCTGCCAATATTAGAGGTTTTTCATGTTCCAAAACACATCTGCGCAATATCTCATCTAGTCCCATCTTATACAAATGTCCTGCTATTAAAGTGAAGTCCGCGGCTCGAACCACCAACTACTTCTTCTGTTGTGTGGTCATCTCTGAAGGGGGGATACCTGTAGACAAATACTGAGCAATATCCTGGAAATATTCATCAACTATCTGTATAGCAAATAATTGTTCATCGGGGAGGCCTTCGTCCATATTGGCAGGTTCTTCGCCTGACTCGAGCCTCGACAAGTGGTCAGGTCCTAGGTTAAGTCGTCCAGGCTTAACAATGATCTCAAAATCATATTATTGAGATAGAATTAACCATCTGCATATTCTTCCTCCTAGCACAGGTTTGTTAACTAAGTACTTCAAAGCAGAGTGGTCAGTAAACATCTTAAAATGAGATCCTAGAAGATAATGCCGAAATTTTTGTAATGCATATACCATAGCAAGACCTTCACGTTCTTTCGTAGTATAATTTTTCTCCGCTGTAGACAACTTCCTGCTGGAAAAAGAGATAGGGTGATCGATATTACCTATGCCTGGATGAGCGAGCACAGTACCTAAAGCAATAGAGGATGCATCCACATGCACATGAAATTCCTTGTTCCAGTCAGGGAATACTAGGATAGGGGCAGTGACCATTTTTTCTTTCAGAATGTCGAGGCTTGCTTGGCATTCTGGAGTCCATTCAAACTTAATATCTTTCTTTAGCTGCCTTTCCATTGGGGCGGTAATCTTGGCATATCCTTGGATAAATTTCCTATAGTAGTCGGTGTGACCAAGCGTTGTTCGAAGTTGTTTGACGGATTTTGGAGGTGGCAGGTTCACAATAATAGCGATCTTCGCAGGGTCCATCATCAATCCCTGCTTGCATACCACATGACCAAGTAGAATGCCAAAAGGCGCACAGAAGATGCACTTTTTTAAATTCAAGGAGATTTGGTGCTATCTGCATTTATCCAACATAAGTCTCAAACTAGTTATATGGTCTTTTACTAGCCCAAAAATAGTCCAGTCATCAAAGTAAACTTCTAAAAATTTATGTATGTATTCCTTAAAGGCGGAGATGACTACTCGGGAAAATATGGCAGGTGCATTCTTCAACCCGAAGGGCATGACAGTATACTGGAAGGATCCCATTTCGGTAGCAAAGGTTTTCTTGTGTCGATCCTCTGGAGCAATTCGGATCTGATGGTAGCCCAAAAAACCATCGGTAAAAGAGTATATTTCTTGGCCTCCAACATTGTCGAGCACTTCATCTGTAAAGGGAGTGGGGAAAGGGTCGTGCAGACAGGCATCATTGAGTTTCCTTAGATCGACACAGATTCGGATTTCACCCTTAGTCTTCTTCTCCTGGACGACCATAGGGCTGACCCACTCAGATTCTTCAACAGGTTCGATTATTCCTGCAGCAAGCATCTTTTCCAACTCTAGCTTAACCTTTTCCTTGTATTTTGGATTCAATCTATAAGGGCGCTGCTTCACAGGCTTGGCATCAGGCTTCAGGGGGATATTCATTACTCCGATATCTCCCAAGATACCTTTCATTTCAGAGAACTTTGTCGGAAACAGATCTTGGTATTCGTGGAGCAGTTGAGTTACCGTGCTTACCATCTCGTCATCCCAATAGTCGCCAATGGTAGCAAACTTAGGCTGTGCCTCGGATCCAATGTTAACTGTGCGCGTCTTCAAGGGCTACGTCACTTCGGGAACTTCGACTGCCGGTCCATGCACGTCACAATATCCTTCTGACTCTGGGATATCAAGATGGCGCGGATCCTCTTCTTCGTCGACTGTGAAGTTATAACATTCAACTGCGAAGGCTTCTTATGTGGCCCAATCAGGGTGATTTTCTGTCACTTCTTGATCGTTAAATACCTTAGTATTGATGATCCTGATAGTTGCGTCTAGGGCTAGACAGACATCATTAGTAGAAAAAGTATTGACAAAGCTATGAACAAGACAATCCCAACTTACAGTATCTTGGCGAAGTTCAGCCTCCGCGTACCAGTTCTTTGCCAATGGTCCCAGCGTGTGCACAAATCTATGTACCCACTCATCCTGAGGGACATACTTCCATGCCTCGTAGCATTTGCTTAAGTGGTCCTGGGGGCAAGTTTTTCCATCAAACTTACTTCGCACCATTGCCATCTGGTCTGAGAACCGCAGGCGAAGGAGCTTCTGACATGCTTCCCAGGTAGGGATCTGCTTCTTATGGCTCGTCCACCATCTGACTGCTGTGGCTCTGAATGCTGACTCTAGGGCCTCCATTATCTGTAGGTCAGGTATCTGATCTGAGAATTGTGCAATAAATGGTTCAGGATCTATCGAACCATCATACACAGGTATATTTCGGGTTTGTGAGTCGACCCATCTGAGAGACTTGGTAAGGCAGGAATTGCTGCCCCTATGGTGCTCAGATAATCGGTGTTTCCAACTTTCTAATTCATCTTCAGAGTCCGTCATACAGGATCTACCAGACTCCCACCCTGCGGCCGGAGGATCCGCATAACCTTCTTCCTGCGCCGTGATAGTAGATATAGGTTCCACATCAGCTTGATCCTCATGGCGGAGTGGCTCGATGTACCGTTCCCCTTGTGAAGGATCTAGGGGCAGGATGAACCTGAAGTCTTTCCCTTCGAAGACCATCTGTCTCTTCTTTAGGTTGATGACTGCGGCATTTTCCATTGCCCATTCAATTACTAACAGGGCCGGGTAAGGGTTGTTGTCATCAATGATCTCAATTACTTCGAAGTCCGTGAAGGTACTGACTCTGTCAATATCTATTTGGAGATCCAGGAATCTTCCTAAACGTACAATCTTTTGCTGGTTGGCTAGCCTCAACTGTATAGGGGACCAGGCAAGGGTAGGTTTCCCCATTTCTTCCCAGGTTTGTTTGGTTAAAACATTTACATCGGACCCTAAGTCCAGAATAACATCGGTCATATCATATGCCCGTATCTGAGCATTCAATCACATTTCCCTACCGGTCCTGCTGACTCGATGAACAGTTTTGCCTTGACCACAACTTTGCAAAGATTCGCAGGAAGCGATGACGTTCTGCAGCTCATTCAGAGCAGCTTGATTTCTTAAAAGTTTGAGGCAACTTTGCAAAAAGGTAGATAGTATACTTACGTTATCCAGCGATGTGTCGCAGGGTGGCAACTAAGGCTGCGCAGGTGCACTGGGTGGGCTAGGGCCAGCCAAATCTTTCTTGGCCTCCATGAATGTCTCTTTCTCTCTGATGATATCAAATGCAGGAATTTTCTCAGGAGCCTTACGAACTAGAGCTTCGACAGGTCGGTTTGGCGTCTTTTGGATGTGTGTCGTAACTCCACTTCTTGTAATGACATTGATGGTTGCCGCAGGGTGGGGCTCCACAGAAATAATCTGGAGGCTCTGAGTAGGGGTAGTCTATCGTGCCTGAATCTTAGCGATCAACTAGGGGCACTGCTCAATCACATGATCTACGACGCGGCAATACCGACACGTCGTAGTGGGGTTCCGACAGTCGCGAGCCAAATTCCCAGCTTGGTTACAATTGTAACACAAAAATTGGCTTCGGCCTCGCCCGGCCATGCCTCCACGGCCTCCAGAAGTACCTCGTCTAGAGGCACCCCCCTGGTAACCATAACTATCGTTATTTGGGCCTTCAGTGTGCACCCAGTAGGCATCATAGGTGTGGCACTCATCCTCATTATGACCTACAGATTTGCAAAATTTACAGTAGGAGTTCTTAGGTCCCTGCCCATACCTTTGTAGCAGATAACAGTTCTCAGGTCGGTGTTGACCTGTCATTCTGCAGAGCTCACAATAGAGAACTTGTGGTGGAAAGGGGTTCGGCGCACCGGTCTATAGGTACTTGTTTACCACAGGGCACCGTTCATGTCGTGACCTTCAGTCCGACATTGCGTACACCAAACCTCTTCGTGATCAGGTTTTCCCTTTTTCATCTCACGAAGTTCTAGGGACATCGCAGCTAGCTGCGCTTGGATTTGAGCAATCCCAGAGTCATCTCTGATAGGGACAGTCTCTAGTTTCATTGCGATTTCCAGAGCCTCTTGCTGGTCAGCAACCTTCTGTTGCATGAGTGGAGTTCGGATATGTGGTAACAATGCTGCAATAAACCATTCCTTGTGCTGAGCAGGACTAATGGTAAAGCTGACTTGGTCGAGTAGAACTTTGAATCTCTGATCAAAGTCCCAGACTGATTCGCCGCGCCGCTGTTGAATCTCCTTGAGTTCAGTGATGCTCTGCGACTCTGATTTAGGATTCTTAAATTCTTTGATTATGGACGCCTTGATCTCACCTAAAGTAGGGCTCTGAGTGCTGGAAAATTTCATGAACCATGTCAGAGCCCGGTCCCGAAAAGATGTAATGAGCTACGCTGCTCGCACATCCAGATCTATAATTTTCTTCGCGTTCCATACCGCTTCGCAGAGAAACCAGAATTGGTCTGGGTCTTCTGATCCCGTGCCTTTAAAGATGGGGAGTTTAATGTCATCAACAAGGTGGGCCATGGAGTTTCTGGGGGGGTTGGGAGGGGGACAGGATGTGGATGGGGGGGGATTTATGGGGGCAGACTGGCCTGTGGCCGAAATACTCGAGCTTGGTTGACTCTCAGACTGCGATGGAATTTCAGGGGTAGCGGAGCGGCGTTGCGGGGTGACCGGAGGGTTTCCAACCGAAGGGTCGTCTTCGCAATCTGACTCTTCAGGGTTTACAGGGGTGGATGCGGTAACCTGAACTAAGGAGGAGGGGTCAAAATCTCGCTTATACCTTTTTCCGTTTCGCAGCAACCCGCTTTGCTCGTCGAAGGGAGTGTCACTTGCAAACATATGTTAGTACGACTAAACTAATAGTCTGATTCAAACAGAAATATACCCTTTTCGGCCAATATTATTTTAATCCTTAAACTTAATAAATTCAAAAACTTACCACGGGGACCTTTGAAAAACTGCCATTCGGCTTCACTGAAAGAGGTGCTCGTGTCAATGGCAAAATCTGTTACAAAGGCTTCCAACGTTCACGTCGTCCAGAAGTCAACAGCGCGGGATATCTCATTGTTCACGTGTTGCACAAGATTGACCCTTGCGGGGGTCCACACAGGAATCCATCGAGCTTGAAAGTTAGTCCTCCTCTCTATTAACCTAGACAACCACTGGTGCTACTCTATGTGGATACTACCAAAAAAAATTTCATAAGCATCACAAAAAACATACCTTTGTAAAAATTCTCTTGCACTGCACCGCGGATTAGCGTTCTCTTGCTGCGCAAATTGCAAACAGATCTCAGCAAACCAATCACTGATTTCCTTCACAGAGGGCCTCTAGAACATAGCCCTTGTGGTACAAGGTAAACCCCTCTTGAGCAGGTACTGAGTTCAACCGGAAACGGAACCAATTTGTTGGGCAATAGGGCAGACCCGGGTTTAAACCTTTTGTGTCGCACCAACAAAAGACCCACAGTGTTGGCCCTTTCGGCAACAACCTGTGCGCAGATTGCAGTCTCACCCGAAACAGCTATGTGGTGCCGTAGAATCAGGTTTCTGCAAGCCAAGAGGGGGATTACTGTACCTTAGCCTTAATAATCTTATTAATCAATACTATAAAAGCTTTACCATTCATTCACATACAACTTCGCGGATAAATAAACAGTCGTTACTTTCTCAACCCACTACAGGGAATTCACAGCAAAGCTAAATATTAACAGCGATCTAATTTATCAGATGTATACAGTATTAATGCATAGAAGATAACAGAAGAGAAACAGCACAATAAACCACAACATCGGATATAACGTGGTTCACCCCCAGTGTAGGGGCTACGTCCACAAACTGTGTTCTATTCAACTTGCTACAAAACCGTAGTTTGATCTGTGCACTCAGCTGCAGATCCTTTCCGTCCTCAAAAGCCGTGCACACAGCAGTAGGCCCCTGCGCACACAGCTGCAGGTTGTTCCTTAATCTTCCTTACAAAAACCCTCTGCGCACACAGCTGCAGAGGTCGTCCACGGACACAGCTGGGACTTAACCTTGTCTTACAAAACCAATCTTAGCTTCGCCTTAATATTTCTTTCATCATAAAACCTAACCTATCTTCTTTACACAAGCGCTTATTTATACTGCGCATTTTTACAAAACCATGGTCTTAAACCATGGGCACCCAAAACCCTAAACCCTGGATTTTAACCACGGGTTTTATTAGAAAAAAGGTGTTTTAACTTCCCCCGCTACCCCTAATACTGTTTTGACCCGTAACTCCACTTACAAAGTTTCTAATTAACCGCGGAATTACCCAAACATGGAGTATGCGCCCCAACAGGGTCCCCGGTTTGAGTCCTGCAGTACCATTTCCAATTCGTTCTCCCCGTCAGCCTAGACTGAGTAGGTGGGGAGAGATATTCCTCCACCAGGGAGGTAGTGGATTGGTCTAGAGCATATACCACAACGACTTCTACTTTTGGTGAGAGTGACAATTACTAGCCTTGGAGTAGTTTCCATATGATAGGTTAGATTTTCGAGGTGATACCGACCTTGTCCTCCCTCCTAGAGGAGCATGGGGAGAGTTAGGTATTTTTGTTTTCGAATTTTAAATTTTTTATGAATTTTAATTATAAATATATATACATATGTATAAGATTTTTTAATCCTTTTAAAATGTCAAAATGCAGATATTGGACTAGTCCACCCTGCTGGGCATCCACGCATGTATGTGCGTCTTGTGTTGGGAGAGGACCAAGGTTTGATTAGGGTTCTTGAAGGAAAGCTATCTAGGCTTACCCAGAGAGTACCTACCTTACACATTGATCATATCCCTGCCATCATGCAGGAGCTAGTGGGTGGTATACCACCTGTCTGGATATGCCTTATAAGGAGGGTAGCAATAGTAATACTTGTGTATATTGATGCCATTGAGGCTACTGAAGCCGAGGAGGCTGAAGAAGCCCAAGAGTGGGGTGATCAAGGTGATCGGGGGGATCAGGGTGGTCCAAGTGACCAGGGTTGTCAGGCTTAGACTTAGGAGCAATTTATGGACTTTGATACATGTTTTGTATATTTTTTATATATTATATAGTTATGAATGGATCTAAGGATTAGAAACTTGACCTATCTAAATGGACAGATATTCATATATATATAGATATATTGTCAATTTATTTACAAGTGTTTTGTTATGTGTCTATTGTATATTTTTATACAAAATGTGTTAACTGCCAATCCAAGATATAATTAGCATAGGCATCAGTTAATGAATTTTGATTTCTTGGAATATGATTGAATATAATAAACTCAAAATTTCTTTCCAATAACCTAACTTGCATAAACTGGCATAGTAAAATAGGGTTCCACACCTGATAAGCTCGATTGAGCTGGGAAACCACCAGTTAAGAGTCAAGTCAGACTTCCAGCTAAGTGATACCATGTGACAAAGAATCCCATAAAAGATCAATGATAGCCCTATATTCGGCCACATTATTGGTAGCAGGACCTAAGAAAGTGCCTCCCGAGGCAACTAACTGTTTTAAGGGCGAGTAAATGACCCATGCGGATGAAGCCAAATTACAAGTGTGGTGATTGGTGTGATCAGTGAAACCTATGAAACACTCGGAAGACATCTATAACAACCAGAAGATAGTATAAAAAACATAAACCGACGAACTATTGTACATAAAAATACATACAATAAAATATAGGAAAAGGCGCTAAGCCTAAGCATAGTACTTTTTCAAGTAGAGCCCATTTATAGGCTCAGGTAGCTTATTCCCTTCAAAATATGTCAATTCATATGCGCCCTTCTTCAACATCTTTGACATGACATAAGGTCCTAACCACATGGACCTGAACTTTCCTGCCCCCAAGGGTTCTTTGTCTTGATCCCAGAGCAAGACAAGATTCCCTTCAAAAAAAATCCGAGGCTTGACCAATTTATCGTATTGGATTTTCACCTTATTTTTATGAGCTTCACTTGCTGTCAGCGCATCTCTACGCTACTCATATAGATGTTCTAAATGTAATAAATTTTCTTTCAGCTCAGTCATATCAAGTAACACATGAATAGAAATCTTTAAGGACGGGATTTTGCATTCAACTGAGGTAACTGCTTCCACTCTGTGAATGAGTTGGAAATGAGAAAACCCTGTAGCAGTTTTCACATTGGTCCGATATGCCCAAAGTGTAGAATACAACATGATGTGCCAGCTAGAATGGGTTGCATTAATAGTACGTTTGAGAATAGTCTTCAAAGTTTTATTTACAGCCTCGACTTACCTGTTTGCTTGAGGATAGAACGAAGATGAGTGTTCTTGTCTAAACCCTAGAATAGTGGTCAAATCCATCATCATACTATTTTGGAAATGGTCAGTGACAATCTCTTTAGGGATACCAAATCATGCGATAATTTGGTTGAAAACAAAAAAAACTGCAGTTTCCCTATTAGCTTTAAAGGTGGGCATTTCCTCTGCCCACTTCATGAAATAATCTACAGTGACAATGATATGTTTGTGATCCCCAACTAAGACTAGGTTTCATGTCATGTAATCTATCCCCCACTTCGTGAAGGGGCCCACTGAGATGATGGGAAATAACATAGCAGTATGCGACCGCATCTTTCTCGTGTAAAGCTGATAAGGATGACAGTGCCGCATGGCTTCCACACAATATTTAAAGATTGTGGGCCAGAAATAACTGGCACGTAAGATATTTTGGGTTGTTGCTAACCTAGATAAATGACCCCCACATGCTCCACTATGGGCATCATTTAGGATAGTCTCTAATTCTTCGTGGGTAATACATCGATGCAAAATAGAATCTACCCCCCTACGATATAAAGTATCTCTAATAATGAGGTAGTTCTTGCCATGTACATGAAGTTTACGCCGCTCTTCCCATGAGAAGGTTGCAGGGAACTTCAAAGTCTGGAGATAGATAATTATATCTCCGTACCAGGGGTTAGAGGTGGAAATCAAAAAGATATGCTCATCTGGGAATGAGTCTTCTTCAATGGCTACATCTTCCTCTACTGGAAATTTTGCAATGAGCTCAGCAAAAACTAAGGATTTCTTAGATTTGGTGGATTGGAAATCTAGGTCAAAATATTGAAGAATGACTATCCATTTGTTGAATTTTCCTCCAACTATCTGTCGGGACAAAACGTATTGAAAAGGATTAACATCTGCCACTACTGTCATGGTCCTCAGTAAGATGTAGTGACACAACCTATGAACAACATACATAGCTGCCAAGGCCAACTTCTCAACATGGGAATACCTAAGTTCAGAGCCGACTAAAGAATGGATGAGATAGTAGATGACATGCTCTTGGATTTTATCGTCCTCCTGGACTAGTACTACCCCTATGATCGACTCAAATGTGGCCAAATACAATATAAAATCCTGAGAGTAATCTGGCGGACGCAATAACGGTGCCGACAACAAAGCTTTTTTTAATGCCTTGAATGTAAGTTGTGCAATTTCATCACATAGAAATGGGGTGTCCTATTTCAATAGGCACATGAAACCTTTAGTAATCTTGGCATAATTTACAATAAAACATTGAAGGAAATTAGACTTCCCTTGCAAGATTTGAAGCTTCCTGATAGAACAAGGAGGAGAAAAATTGACGATGGCCTCAACTTTCAAAGGATCCACCTGAATGCCTTTGTTGGAAATAATGAATCTGAGCAATCTCCCTGACTTGACACAAAAAATGCACTTGTGGGGATTCAAGAAAATTTTGTAGTATCTGCGTCATTCAAAAATCGAAATGCAAGTGATCTGGGTGATCGATCCTCTTACGAGAATGTGCTGGCAGATCATCAGGGTAGGGTTCCGTAATGGCTTTAACGTCATGAATGGAAAAACTCATTTCCTGCTGAAAGGTTTCCCCTGCATTTTTCAATCCAAAGGGAATTTTATTGTATGCAAAGGTACCCTAACTAAAAATAAAAGTCATTTTATGTTGGTCTTCCGATTTAATTTGGATATGATTATACCCGGAGAAACAATCCATAAACGAAAAGACTTCACTTCCCACGCAAGCATCAAAAATTTGATCTATAAATGGCATGGGGTAGTTGTCCTTAGGACAGGATTTGTTTAGATCTCAAAATTTAGTACAAATGCGTATAGTCCTTTTCTTTTTTTCAACAAGAACAGGCCCTGGATACCCATTCTGTCAAATCTATGGGGTAAATGAGACCGTCTTTCAGCAGTTTCTCAACTTCAGCCTTAACCGCCATGGCTTTACGTGGGTTGACAGGTCTCAACTTTTGTTGAACGGGTCTAGTATCAAGGTATTTTTGGATTTCATGCTCGACTATTAATGGATCAATGCCTGGAATATCCTCATATGACCAGGAAAATACGTCGTGAAATTTCTCAAACAAGGATGTATAGATCACAATCTCCTCCAGAGAGCAGTTTGCTCCGATGTGCACATTTTCCACAACGTTTAGATTTACAGAGATGTTGATAGGAATTGTAGCAAAAACGTTTGCCATATTCCCCTCAGCAAATACTCCTTCCCTTGGTAAGGATTAATAGGCGTATCAACATCACCTGCCAGTCTCATATGGAACTCTTGGTTATTGATCTTGCTTAACTCTGGAATAAAATATGATCGATGGTGAAGATATTCACAGATCTTGTCTCATTTGCACATGGCTTCTAGAATGGCTTCATATGAAGGTAAAACCATATCTAAGCAATCTCTAGAATGCAAAGAGTTCTCTACCCAAGCAGGCAAATAGGCTTCTTTCAGCTCCTCTGAGACTATGAGAGGGACTGGAATGGAATCAATAGTGGCATGAATGATAGCTTGATAAGCTACTTCCACTGTGGATAAGGGAACTTCAAGTTCATGGTGGGAAGGAAGAACCCAAGGATTTGTTCTATCAACAACCATTGCTATAGACTTCCCTACACTAGTAGAACCTATATAATTAATCAAAGCTATAATATCAAATGTGCCCATCAATGATGCATACATTCCATCCCCTAAGCTCTTTGAAGCAGGTATAACCTGATCAACCAATGGTATGGTGGACTTGTTAGTTTCCATGCAGCCTTTTTGAGTAAAATTGAGTTGGTCTATAGTAACCAACTTCCCTTCATGTGGAAACACTACCACCCGAAAAATAGGCGATGCAATAGTTGACATGGCATAAGTCCAACTTCTCCCTAAGAGCAAGTTATAATCTAAAGGTGCATCATTCACCTCTACCTCAATAGACACTACTTTCCCTACAAACTTAATTTCAAAATCCAGTAGGATACCATGTGGACAAAATGACCTTCCGTCAAAAGCAGTAAGTAGGGTGTTCGATGGAACCAGCTCTGAAGATCCAAGAGCTTTCCAACAAGACAGGGACATGACACATGTAGAAGAACCCTCATCGACAACTTCCCTTCCAGTGGTATTTCCACCATGGATGACATCTATTGATAAGGATACATGATATGGTAGGTAAATTTTGACATCAGACAGCTTAAATTTTTCCATGAGACTCGATGAGTCCATGCTGCCTAGGGCTTCTAAGAGTGCATCCCACTGGGCGGGACAACTTTGTAACACCTCTAAAGCCGACATTGCACAAGGAGTCTAGGCTAAGTCTTCAACTATAGATTAGTTTGTTGCAGCCCTAGCATTAGGATGGTGCAAGGTTTTCTTAAAGACAACTTTCAGTATCTTCGGCATAATTTCGGCAAGATTCTCAATCGTCATAGGGTTAGAAGTTTCACCTATTGACTTACCCTTCTCTGAGGTCTCTTTTTCATAGTTCTTGTTCCTGGTCTATAGTAAAGTCTCGAATCGAACCATGTTGATATAAGTGGGGTCAGGAGCATTTGGGGTGCCCCTTGCTGCATTTGAAGCTGAAGTAGAATTTTGTCCTTGGGGAAAAGGATCCTTCAGGACAGCCGGTTGTTGGCATTTTAACAACTTCTAAGGTTGTTCCATAAGGGGACATAGATGGGTTAGGTGATATTCATGGCACAACTTACATGGGAATTTCACCTTCTTCTTTTCTTTTTTTCCCCCATCAGCATTGTTTGTGGGTTTTTGCTTGTTTCTGTTTCCCTCACCCTTTTTTCCTTTCTTCTTTTTCTCACCGGCCTATTGATTTCCCTTCTGAGAGGTTTTTGAAAAAACATTTTCATTTTGGGGTAAGGGGGCATCCTTTTCTTCCTCCACCGTAGAATGTTTGACAGACAACTGATGGAGTTGTTTAGCCAAACATTCTACAGTGGGAGAATTCACAGAACCAACCACACCATCAGCATGGGGTCCAGGCTTAGGTTTCTCTACATTGTGTGTTGGCCTCGATGCCTCAGGGATAATCTCATATATATATCAAATCTAGTTGCTGGGCCCTAAAGATAGCTTCTTCCTCATTGGTCACTTCCGAAGTGGATACATCCTTAGATATATATGGCAATAGGGATTTAAGGAACCATTCTAATAAGAACTCGGAAGGAATAGTGGATTTGATAAGGCTCTTCCATCTTCTCCACTCTTGTATGTGATCCAAAAAATGAGTGGACTTGTCCTGCCAGAAGGTAGACAAAAAGTCTGTCCTAAAATCATATCGGACAGGAAGTTGGAAGTGACTAAAGAATACATTAGCCAAGTCCCAAAAACTGTTAAATGCAACAGAAGGAAATTCAATATACCATTTTTGCTGTAGTACTTGTTAAAGTTCTTTGTAACAGCCTCAACCAAACTAAATATTCACTCAATGAGTTGGAAGAGCACCATAAATGGAAAGTGGTGACATGAGCTCCTGGATCATCACCAAATTTTCCTTCAAATTTCAGGATATCTGAGGGAAGCTTGGTAGGAATGGGTGGCCAGGAGGAGTTATGTCTCACCGGGTCATTCATTATTTTTGAGAAATATGGAAAAATTAAAGTTGCCAGGAAAGGGAGCTTAGGTCTAACCGGAGCATTAAAAGTACCATCTTGGGGATTAGAGGGACTTGCCCCCATATTCCCATATCTGAAGGTGGGGTTACCTCCTGCTGCCAGTTGCGAAGTGGTTGGAATTCTTTGGAAAGGATGCCATCCATAATCCAGCATATTGTTTATGTGTGGTGCAGTATATGAGGTTCTAGCTGCACCAATCGAAGATGGGATTTGGAATATAGGAGCAGGTATCCCTCCGCTGAAAATTGAAAAATGAGAGCTCGTTAATGGAGTTGAAACTGGAGTTTGAAAATATTGACCATAAGGATTAGGGTTTTTGAACTGCATCCTTACATATGCGGGTGTTGGGCCTACGGATGGAGTGGATGGGGTAATGTTCCCCCCATTCCAAGGAATACCCTAGACAAAAGCTAAGGATCCTATAAGACCACTCTGAGTAGTGTGTGCGAAGGAAGTAGGAACTGTAGGTACACTAGGAATCCTAGTGACCATACCACCAGAAGCACCTGCTAAAATTGTGGGAGTCGATGGTTGAACCACTTGGCTAGTTGGAGTTAACAGTATAGTAGATATACTTGTTCTAGGGGTACCTACTAGGGGAGGTGGCATCCCTTCAGCTGGAGTAGCTGAGGTGGAATTAAAAGAACTTTCTCCTATAGTATACATTATTCTTCCCAAAAGGGACACCAATCACAGGTGGATTGAAAGGACAAACCTGAACGATCACCGAATCATTTAAGTCAGTTAGAGGTGAATTAAAATTTCTTACAAACTTGTCAGCCTACAAGTCTTCTATCTCAACTATGTTTAAATTAATACGGTTTTCCCTAAGTTCTGGTTCACCCAGAACTTCACTAACTCCTATCGGTTCGAAAGAACCGTCCGTGTCCAATCTCTTCCTTTGAGGGGGAGGTGGAGGTTCCAATGTGATAAGCAAAGGAAGGTTTTGCAACCTTCATGACCTTCTGATAGATTGGTCCTCCATGATTGTAAATTTGACTATTCACACCCTAATGTTGGCTAAAAAACCAGAAAAACCACGGAGCAATCACTACAAAATTTCTTAAAGTCTCAACAATCACAAGGGGTATAAGATATGCTTTCTTGAAGAAAACTAAGAGATAGTTTCTTGGCGTCCTTAAAGAGGTTCTTAGGCACAAGTGGAGGAATTACCCATCACCCTCCTACACTTTAATCAAGGGTTACCTTCCAAGCCCATCCAAGGTGAACCAGAAATAGCCTTTCAGTTTACCTGTGTATAAACCCTAGATGTCCAAGAGACTAGAGGCTACCTTAACTATATCGACAGTCTCAGGGGATAGTCGCAAGCCTGATTCATACGCATGGGTATGGTATCAAATCTCGAAACATTTTCTAGGATAGAATCCCCAGATGTGTAAAACACTTGGTCTACGTTTTGACAAGGAATCGGAGGGTTATCTCCTCAGTACAATTCCTCCACACGGCCTTGTGCTTAACTCCCATTTGATAGGAGCTTTCCAGATGCTATCAACACAGAGAAGGATTTACCTATTTATTGGCCAACTATGTATGAATTTAAGTACTTATGGGGAGTTTACACTTCCTATCCCACAAGTCTAGCCTAAGCTAGTAGGTGTATGACCCTATAAAACAAAACTTACTAATAAATTTTAAATTGTAGCGTTCATTTTAAGGGTTGTTCTTAGTCAGAGGGTAAGTGGCGTGAATGACTATGATATTATAGACTCGATAAGAAAAGTAAAAAATGTGTCTAAAATGAATTCCAAAGAAAATTACAACTACTTAAAGCAAGCTTCTTTTTCTTTTTCTTTTTGTAAATATGAACTAATGAAATTGCAACTAGGAAAGAGAAAACTAAGACTTATTTTTGTAAGTTTTGATATTTTATTCAAAAACTGAAAATAAAACTACAATATGCAATTCAAATGCAAATGTTTCCAATGCTTTTCTTTTAACTTTTCAAACTCTTCAAAAATTAATATGCACCTAAATGCAAAAATTATTGAGTATGCTTGAATAATCAAACTATATAAAGAAATCAAAATGAAGTATAGTTTACTTATAAGAACCAAAGATCAACCACCTAAGGAAGAAACTTGGCGAACACCTAGCTTGGGAAGACACAATGAATGAAATCCACTGAAATCAATAAAAAGGCAAGTGACAAACTGAAACTACTTGGAAATAGCATGGGATACACGGTATCTAGAACCCTGATCACTGATTCAGATACACAACACTTGGACCTATCACCCAACAGGATAATCTATCTCAGATTGCTAAAAATAAAGAAAATCCAAACCACAAAAAATCAAGGGATTACTGAAAAGCACAAGGTTTGGTTGATAGGGATTTCAAACCTATAGTGAAATGCTAGTACTAGAAGACCACAAAGCAAGGAAACAATAAAAAAAGGACAGGGACGAGAAACCCTACCCAAAATTTTGTTGCTAAGGTATGTATGCGACTGTCTAGTTGAGAAACCCGCGTACTGTACATGACTATTCAATATAGCAACCCGCATATACAAGCCTTTGTACAAGACTGTGTAGCACAACAACCTGTGCACAGGAGAAAAAAATTTTAAAAAAGAAAAAATTATAAAGGTCTCTAAAACACTACTGCAAGTCCAAACCAAGACATAAAACCACACACTGAATCAAAGCGAAGATTGGGAAAGGATCTACAGGACTAACCCACAGTAGGATGGACTCCCCAGCAGAGTCACCAATTCTGTTGTTCAGGATTAAGCACCCTTGTAACCTAGGGTCCGGGGTTACCAACTTACTACTAACCTTGCAGACAATCAGCTTTAATAGAGAACAGAAAGAAAATAGGAAGAAAGTATTAACTTACCCGATTATCGACAGTTGATCCAAGCTTGATCTTATTCCATTCCTCTTCTCTCCAAAGCTTCCAGGGATGAACCTCCTTCATCTGTAAAGATAAAATTATCCAAGTACTATATTATGCATGTATATATAAGAGGTTAAATAAACAATATATCTAGTACATAATAAAAAATATTCATTAACCATAATACATGAAAGAGACTCAACACAATGTTGGCAGAAGAGTTCTCTTTATTAACAATCAGTGAATGAGATAAGAGTACAACCCAGCTTCTGATACAAGGATTCCTCTGTAACCAAAGGACTCTCATTTCTACTGCTCCAAGACTTCTGAAGATATACCACCAGCATAACTTTTCTCTCCAATATTGATTGATTAATTCCCTCCCTTAGGCCTCTATTTATACTTTGGGAAATAGAGTGGTTTCAAAGGTTGAGGAGGTTGAAACACTTAGGATAGTTAATGATTGGGTCCCAACTAATCTCCATTAATCATGTATTATATTTTCAATGTTGAATCAAGATGTATGTGACTATTAATACAGGTAGCCTGTGTATGACACACAAGTTTCTTAAAGGAAACCCGCATACGCTGATGTATGCGGGTTGCAATGTAGATAGTCACGTACAGTACGTGAGTTGTCAATGGAAATAGTCACGTACATACGCGAGTTTCAATGGAGATAGTCATGTATGCAACTCAACACTTAGACAAATAATATGGCAAGCTGGTTCAAGGGTAAATGCATCCCAAGTCATTCCCATCTATAGTGTTATGACAAACTTCAATCCTAATATGTCCTTTTGTGTACCAACATAAGGAATGTTAGCACTCAGACAGAGAAGTTCCATTTGGGTTGATAACAAGCCCCAAGAAATTAAATGTGCCTATAAATCCTACTGAAAATTTCAACAAAAAGTTGACTAAGCATGAAATGGGATATGATGTTGTGGAAGACATTAAAAAGGCTAAAGCAAATATCTATTTGTTTGAAATGTGCAATCTACCTCAACAAAAGGAAAAGATCTTAAAATCACTTGAAACACCCATGAAGGAACCTCAAAATGATAACCAACCTGAGGAAGAGATTGGTTACGCAAGTTTAGGAGGAAAGTCTAAGTATAGAACTCCAGCCTTTCTGCTAACTTTTGAGATTTTCAATTACAATGTGCATAATTGTTTGGTGGACTCAGGAGAATTAGTTAATGTCATGCTACTTTCAGTTTGCAAGTAAATAAATGGTCAACCTAAACCAACTATAGGCCAAGTTATTCAATTAGACAGAACAACAGTGAAAGTGATATGAGAAATGGAAGATGTCCTCATTGGTTTGTCTGCAGATGAAAGGGTATGTCAGTACATAGACCTTGTTGTAGCAGATATCCCGGATGCTTATGGTTTGGTTTTAAGCCGGGATTGGTCCGCAAAATTAGAAGCATATTTTGCATCAGATTGGTCACATATGTGGTTTTCCTATAAAGGATGTCAAAACAAAATAAAGGTGTTGAGAGAACCTCAAATGAAGTATAACGTGACTCCATTGGAAGGAAAGAATGAGCTAGTAAACTCTGTGTTGGGAAACTATTTTCTTGAACCAGAACCTGGAAATTACCAAGCTGAAGAAACCAGTAGTATATCAGATATCCATCCCAATCTCCTTTAGTTATCATGGGCTAATAATATTGATTATAACATAGTAGATTTAGTTTCAGATGTAGTTAATAATTCAAATTCAGTAGGAGTAGAAATATTTTGGATTCTTTATTTCGATCGTTCTAAAACGTTGGAAGGATCAGGAGCTAGCTCTGTCTTGATCGATCTAGAAAAAAATAAATATTTTATTTCATGTAGATTAGAATTTGAATGCACAAATAACACAGTTGAATATGATCTTGTTATCTCCCAAAATAAATTTATTTTTGATAGGATGAAGAATTCAAGTCATGTTATGAAAGATTCATTAGAGGAAATTTCAACTCAAAATGGGATTTTTAACTTTAACTCAAATTCCATGTCATCATGTGTTAGCCAATGAAATTGATTTAAATTTGAAATATCTTATAGGTCTTAAACACTTTTTAATATAAATTTGGGGATAGGTATCATAAAAAAACTACTTTTTTTGTTTGTATTTTCGACATATCTCCCCATTTTTTTTGCTCAAATTTCAATCAGGAGAGCTCGTTGGATGCAGAATTAAATTATGCATCCAACGAGTACCAACTTGGCATACTTTTGATGGACCTTGCTACCCAAAAATCAAGAAATACCTGAAAAAACATGATGATGACATCATCATCACATTTTTTCAGGTATTTCTTGCTTTTGGGTTAGCAGGGTCCATCAAAAGTATGTCAAGTGGGTACTCCTTGGATGCATAATTTAATTCCACATCCAACGAGCTCTCCAGATCGAAATTTGAGTAAAAACATGGGGAGATGTGTCAAAAATACAAACAAAAAATAGTTTTTTCTTTTCTTCCTCCAAAAGTAATAAATATTATTTTATTATTTTAACTGTTATTTTATTAAATTTTTTTAGGAGGCCCATTTTGAGGTGAAATTTCCTCTAATGTAAAGGTGAATAACAAATTGAGGATCTCTGGTTTTTCTATATTTGATAAAATTGAAGTTTTAGCTTTCAGAGGCTTAGGTGGGTTTTTCAACAACTCATTATCCACTGAAAAGATTTGTTTTAGTAGCTAACAGTTTAACGTGGGATCAGGGTTAACCACCGAAAGCTGGCCCAATCAGTTATTTGTTAAAAGGATGTTCGGTGGATTAGGTGAGGCTTTCAAACAACTCATTAGCCACCCAAAAGCATGGGTTTCGGTAGCTTAGCGAACGGTTGAAGGAGTGTGTTAACCACCGAAAGCAAGTGAAATGTGTTGGGGAAAAAGTCAATTTCAATAGCATAGGCTAAAGTGTTGATGGTTCATTAGCCACCCAAAGGCCTGTATTTCGGCAGTTAAAAGAGGAGATCTGGAGAGACTATAATCCATCGAAAGCCAATTTTACAAGACCATTTGGAAATAATGTTTTGGTGGCTTAGGCGAATAGGTCAGTGGTTCATTAGCCACTGAAAGCTCAGCTTTTGGCAGTTGGGAGAAAAAATGATGGGGTCCCTTAACCACCAAAAATGCTGAAAGAAGAAATGGTTAACTGCCTATCAAATCAAGGCTCGTCAGCACAATAGAAATCATGAGAGGGCACGATAAACCACCAAAAAGACAGGAAAAATGCATCAAGGCGTAAGTAAATCATTGAGGAGGTCATTTTTTAGCTGATGAGGACCGATGAGACTTGAAACCCTACTCTTCCCTCCGTATGTCTAATGAACTATAGAATATATCCACTGGATATCCAATTTGCATTAAACATGATTGTTGGGCAAGTGGTCTCGAAAATATCACCAAAGGCCATCATCCTCTCACCCAAAGTATTTCTCATGTAGTTAAAACCCTCATAATCAGTGCCTAATCCTCCAGTATACGCCACCTTCGATTGTATGAATCCTCACCAATAGAAACCAGCTCTGAATTTCAGGATGCTAAGAAACCACCTCTGAGAGTCATC
Organism: Pseudotsuga menziesii; assembly: GCA_001517045.1. Classification (NCBI taxonomy): domain Eukaryota; kingdom Viridiplantae; phylum Streptophyta; class Pinopsida; order Pinales; family Pinaceae; genus Pseudotsuga; species Pseudotsuga menziesii. The sequence continues at coordinate 61,676 of LPNX010482030.1, forward strand.
CTGCTAAAAAACACCTTTGAAATTCATCCTACTAAAAATCTTCCACATAACTTGAATTGAATTTTTGTAGGCACTCAGGAGAACATTCAGTAAAATGAAGAAGGGAGGGTCTAGTCTCAGGAAAGAATTGGGAGACATCAGCTACCTAGAAGCACATCCATAAGTCTGCCATTTTTTCAAAGATGATGGCTGCTGCAAATTTTGTGACAAAGTTTAAGGTTCACAGCAGCAGGTGGCTGAGGCATTTTCTCTCTCTTTCGATGGCTCCAAGGAACTCATAGGTAAGGAGGAATTCACTGTGGATGAAACCCTAATTGTAGAATTGACTGAACTCCCTAGAATTTGGGAGAAGTTGTTTAAAACCACCATTACAAAGGATGTAGAGTTCAGATCTTATTTGAATCCTGAACATAGAGGATTGGTGTGGAAGAAAATTTTCCCATCCACCTAACTAGAAGAAAGGTGGCAGCAATTACTGAAGGCCATTGTGGTCTATATAACTTGTGAAGGAAGATACAACAGGGCAATGATTTACCATTTAAAACAAATAAACCACTTCCAAGGAAAGATCCCACTAAATTTACCTTTCTACTTACACAAGATCCTAGAAAAAATGGCACACCAGGTGAAGGCTCCGCCAAATAAGATTGTTGGAAGATTGTCTTACCATGGTATTATCCAACTCCTTATCCAAGAATTGCTGAAGAGGAGAAATAGGGCATGGGCACATTTTTTGTTTTGGAATGCTTTTCAAACTGGACTATACCCAGAAGAGAAGGGGAAGTCTCCATCAAAAAAGTGTATCACCCCAAGGAGTGGTAAGAGGAAGAGAAGGGATATCTCCCCAACAACAGTAGAACAACCTCCTTCCTCTTCTAAAACCAAGTAGGCCAAAAGAAACCTATATTTTAGTGAAAAGGGCCAGGAAATCATAGCACATAGTCGAAACATTTTTAACTTGCCCTAGTCAGATTCAGAAGAAGAAAGAGAGGAAGGTGCTGACCTAGCAGTGCATGTTGTAGCAGAGAATGAAGAACTCCCATTACCTACACCAAAAGAGTAAGATGAACCAGCATAGAAGGATTCCTCTAGAAATCCCAAGACACAGAGGATAAATTAGTTGCTGAGAGAAGTGTATGAAATGGAAATTTTAGAAAGAGAGATAATCGGAAAACAATGCTATATTGACCAAGAGGAATAAGCAGTTCCACAATTATTTCCTAGAGATGAGAGAAAGGTATATCTTTCTAAAAATACTAAACAGAAGATATATGAACGACAACACTAGATTGTATAGAATGATTATGCTTTAGAGGCTGCAGGTTTTTGATGTATTTGTAACTTCGGAATGTATTCATCTGTATATCTTATGTATTGTACCTTGATTTTTATTCTGGGATGTGTCTGTAATGTATTTGAGTCATGTCATACCTCGATGTTTATTCCAGGAAGTTTCTATAATGTAATAAGTCATGTCAAGTCATTGTGGGTAACCCTCCTATTGGTCAAGGGTTAAATTCCCTGTAGTTGTGGGGCCCTCAGGTTATTAGAATATCCTAGAGAAGTTGACCCTAGGTGATTCATTGTAAGTCAGGGAAATAGTCCCCACCATTGTGTTAAGGATAAACCTCCTTGTTGGTCGAAGGAGGGAAAGTCCCCACAAGTTGTGGGGCACTAGGGTTATTAGAAACTCCTATAGATGTCGGCTCTAGTAAGTAAGTGTTAAGTGAAGCTGACATGTTGGAGTGGGTTTCAAGTGAATGAAAGAATATAAATAGAGAGTGAGAATCTCTATTTACAATACACACACTCACTCATTGGGGCGCAAGAGTGAGAGAAGAGAGGCTCTCTTAGTGAGAGAGAGAGAGAGAGACATAAGTTGTGGAGATCATATTTATGTTTTCGGGTTTTACTTTTAGTGTTGATTCTATCTCTAAAGAATCTGAGGGGTTTTCACCATTTATGGTTTCCCTGAGGATAATCATTGTGTTCATTGTCTCTTGTGTTTGATTGTTGTGTTTTTTATTCTCTCAGTTAAAGATCCTAATATAATGCTAGCTTAATGATAAAAATCTAACATCGTATCAGAGCTAACTTAAGAAGAAGACATTGTGAAGCTATAGAAGCTAGGGATTCTTACTTTTTGGGTCTCTCTCAATAATCCATCAGCAAAAGTATGCTAGGATGACTCTCCATTGAAGGGTGCATCTTTCTGTCGAAACGAAATTCGATTCCGAGCATTTTCAATTTTGGTGTGAAAACTTAGGGCTTTCTACAGAAGAGGAATTTTTGAGTGAGCCCAGAATAGGATTTTTCTCCTCATCAAAATAGAAGTTTAGAGACCTGGATCAAGATTTTTGGTTGTGTGAAACTTTTGGAAAGTCAAACCCTAGTTTGACCCCGAGCTAGAAAAACCCTAAATACTAAAACTGCTACGTATTCGTACATTAACTATATCCTAATATTGGCGAAGTATCAGGAGTTGAAAATTGAAAAGGATAAAGATAAAATATTTATTTACAGCGTGTCCAAACTTCAGCCTCATATTCGCTATATTCTGGGAGATATGATCCCTCCAAGTTAGGGTTCCAGTCTCTTCCAGAATTCACCCATAAACAGGACACCTCGGAAGAATTGCTATATATTGGGATACAAAGGTCCAAATGAGATTTATGAATATGTTCCAGAAATGGCATGGACTTTAATTTCTATGGTTCAATATTTAGACTCAGAAGATGAACCAGTGGCACATGGAAGTCCGTACAACTTCGTTGTTCTTAACAGTCCTGTAACCGGTCACCTTGAGAAAACAATCATAAGTCCCAATTGGTGAAACCAATTCTAATAAAACATGTGGTTTTGGATCAGGAACATGTGAAGATACCTTCATGAGAATTGGTAGACATAGAGGAGCTATAATTTTGGAGATATCACAAAAACAGTAACAGGCATTTTTGCAGAAGAAATTGGAAAACTAGGGCTTCCTTGTTCCGAGAGCTTCCCTCCACTGTCTTCAGAAAATGAGTACATTGGACAGATCCATTTGAAGAGATATATTTTTCTATCTAATTAGATCTGAAAGATTCCATGTTTTGAAAATTAGGGTTTCTTTGACAAACCCTAGATCAGCTAGCTCTATGTTCAAGCAGGGCCCCGCAGCAATAGGAAAAGCTGCTATATCAAAACAAGAAAGTCAAAGGGAAATAGTACCTAAAGTGGCCAAGAAGAGAGCTCAAACACTACATTTAAGGTAGCGATGATGACAGGAGGGCTTAGCTACCCTCATGAATGGAGAAGGAGAAACGAGCTGAGGTATTAAAGACAAAGGACAGAAGGGGAGCGATCGAGGAAGCGACACCCATACCCACGATCAGCGTCGAACATCGTTGAAGACTGCAGAAAGCTACAGTGTGACCAGTAAGCGGCAGTTCAAAGTACATATAGGCCAACTGTCACAGTTAGGGTTTTGGGTTACTGTTGGGATAGGCCCACAGTTTTTTATCATGGTGAGACCTTCGGGCCACCTATTTAAGCATGTATTTTGTATTATGAAGGGTTAGTCGGTTAGATAGTTGGTTGATAAGGTTGTAACTATGTCATCAGTATAGTGAGACATTGAGGAAGAGTCGAGCTCTGGTTCTAAGTTCAGTCTGTAGTTATCTTACTATAACCACTGGTCGACTCCTTGAACATGAATGCAACAATCTGCAGGGATTGAGATAGAGAGAGAGAGAGAGTGTATTGTAAGAAGAAAGCAATATAGGAAGAGAAGAGATCTAAGAGAGAAGGGCTCCCAACTGTGTGCGTGGAGTTTCTCAGAAGATCTCAAGCTACATAAGAGGTTGTATTGGAACTGTGTTACTCTCTCTAGATATAATATAAACACAGTTCCCGTGGATGTAGCTTCCTCCCTGGAAGTGAACCACGTAAAATCCGTGTGTTGTGCAACTGTTTCATGTGATTGTGCTATACTTATTTGCTATCTGTTATTCGTTACATGAACGTTGCTTATCAGTTAATGAATGTATGTATGCTATCCTTCAGTTGTAGTAACATTGATGGTTAAATGTGAGTTGAATGTGTTAAGTATTTTGTATATGATTTTATCAGTGCTTGATTCACGACAGCTAACAGTTACAGTGTTAAGTGACTTCTGTATATTTAGTTCAGCAAGTTGAGCATGATTAATGTTAAGCATGTTAGACTGTAGAGGCTAAGTGAAGTTATTTAACATATTGATGAAGGTTAAATGAGTTATTATACCCAGAGAGGAAGCCTCTAGACCTTGAGAGTTGATGAGCATATTAATTCTTACTGTAGGAAATATCGCGGCGTAGAAAGGTGATATCGCACCGTCGGAGGAGCTGTGGTGTGAGATATCGCAGGTTAAGAGTTGAGCGGAAGAGTAAGTTTGTGCATCGTCCTAGAAGCTACGACACGATAAGAGCCAGTCCCATAGCAGAGTCATCTAGGAAGAGAGAAATATCCCTTGCTGAGAGATTCCGCTGGTTAAGTAGAGTCAGAGAACCCAGGATGCTACAGAACCTGGTTGAGGAAACGTGATTCTTCAGCCAACCCATCTAAGATCACATCGGGTGAGACTTTATGCCGTTCTGCGGTCTATTGCCGAAAGGGCCAGTGAGCTAGGGTTTTGTTGGTACAACAAAGTAAACCCGGTTCTGCACATATGTAAGCCAATGAATGGTTCCCTTGCCGGTTTTGAACAAATTGAAGAGCTGATGTTCTGTTGGCATCCTACTAAAGAAGAAATTAACCAGTGGGTTGAGTCTAAGGAAAGAGAATTTGCTACGCAAGGAAACAAGAGTCCTAGGCTTAGTACAGAGGACTGGTTATAGAAACATATCTTCACAGACCTGCATGTGATATTTTTTGCGACCTATGCAAATGAGTTGTACGATTGGTTGTCAAAGTTGACTGATAAGCATGTATTAAAGAAGAAATGGAATATTGTTTGGACACTGGAGCTGATTCACACCGTGAAGAGCATAGATAATCCCATTTCACGGGTAGTAGACTTCTGGCTTGCGATTTTGCTGGAAGGTTTCATTATAGAGTTTGCAGTTGATCAAAGAAAGAGTTTCAGCGAAGCAGAGAGGTACTTCTTCAAAGGATATTGTGATAAGTACTTGAACTCTTTAAATTTGTTCCTTAAGATGTTATTGTATGAAAAAGGAGTACTGTATATATTCTCAGATGAATAAGTTAAGTAATTGTAATGTCACAAGAGTTTGAGAGTGATTCTGAAGAAATTGGATGTACACGTAGCGGTAAAATATATAAAGTAGATTTCAGATCTTCCTTCTTTGAAGACAGTTCAGGCAGTACTAGAGAACAGAGTCAAAGTAATAGAGAAAGAATAGCAGGGGGTATCCCTTACCACCCTTATACCCCACAGAAACAAACTGGGACTTAGAATAATCCTGCAGGAACTCCATCTAGTAGTTCACACACAGTACATACTACATTTACACCACCAAGTGGTAGTAATACAGCAAACCAGAATCCACCTCGTAGAAACAGAATGGGGGATGACATGAAATTACCTACCTTCAAGGGTACAGGAGCAAAAGACCCAAAACAACATTGGTTCCTATGTGAAGTTGTATGGACCATTAAACAGATTCAGGATGACAATACTAAGTTTGTCCAGTTGGCTACTACACTTAGAGAAAGAGCTTTAACATGGCATATGAAGTATAAATCAGCGCAGATTAGAACACTCGTAGAGGTCAGGACCATAATGATTAAGGAATTTAAGAAATCCAAGTTTGAGTCACAATGTATCACAGAACTTAAAGACATCAAACAGTTACCCACAGAGTCAGTATGGGATTTCGATCAGAAATTTAAAGCTCTTATAGACCAAGTTAGTTTTGAGTTTGCGCCAGAGCAGCATAAGGAATGGTTCATCACAGCACTGGTCCCTCATATCAGACTTCCACTAGTGCAACAGAAACTTCATACACAAGATGAAGCATTGGAGATGGTAATGAAACTAGAGGCTTCACCTCTAGCTGAGACTAGTACAGGTATGACAAATTTACAGAATCAGTTATCCAATATCACTTTATAGCTACATGAGATTAAGAAAGGAAAAGAAGTTGAACAAGAACTATGGTGTACAAAGTGTAAAGGACATGGCCATACTAAAGATAACTATCCAGTATTTGTTGAGTATCTAGCAAGTGGGGCTCCTAACCCCTTAGTACAAAATCAAGGGCCATGGTGTGAAATCTGTAGAACAAGAGGACATAGACCACAGGAATGCCCTTTACTTTAGAAGTATGTACAAACTCCTAACAATTTATACTGTAACTTCTGTAAGTCAGTAGGACATGATGAAAATAATTACAAAGCTTATGATCTCATGATAGAGAGAAAACATGACTTCTACAGAGTCCAGTCAGAGACATCAGGACCAGCAGCAGGACCACAGCATGAACCGGCTCATGATGGTCGTGGTGGAGGATTCAGAGGATGAGGCCGTGGTGGAGGCTTTGGCCGTGGCCGTGGATCGATTGTTTGTTACAACTATGGAGCCGTAGGACATTATGCTAGGGATTGTCAGAACCCTACTACAACATGTAAGTATTGCAAGTCCTATGATCATACTATAGAAGAATGTCCTATCTTGATAGCCAAGATTAAGGATCCTAAGCCAGCAGTAAACCAGAATATTCAGCTTATTGCTGCTGAGCAGAAAAAACTAGAACCAAGAGTCAATATTGTGACTCACAGTGGTGCTTCTACTAGTAAGACATCACAGGATGCCGAAACGAATACAGGTCCGAAGTGGGTGTGTAAAGCAATTGATAAATATACACCACTTAACCTGCAGAAGAACAAAGCAACATTTCAGCAAGCTAAAAATTTCTTTACTAACCTTGCACCAGCAGGATCGCAGATATTGCCTTGTAGGGGTGTATCACAGAAAAAACCTTGTGGGGTTAGTCCTGTGCAAACATCGCAGGCTACCACATCGGGAAGGTGCGAAGAGGATGAGTTGACAGGAAGTGTACAATCCTTCCTGTAGAGCTGCTTGAAACTCGTAAGAAATGAGAAAGCCATAGGAGAGCTTCAAAGCATCATAGATCAGTATCATCATACTTCTTCCATGAGAAATATGCAGCGTGTTGTTCATAATATTATGGGCCATACAAGAACATGAAGAGAAATGAGACTCACAACACAAATTGGAGAGTTTGAAATGGATAAGGTAATCCTAGATTTAGGATCAGAGGTAAATGTTCTTACTAAGTAGACATGGGAATAGATGGGTAGCCCTAAGTTAGCCAGATCACCTATCCATCTGCGACTAGCCAATCAGTAGAGGGTATCACCACTAGGTCGATTAGCGCAAGTACCAGTTGATATTGACAGAGTTCGTAGCTTTGTAGATTTTGAAGTCATAGAAATTATTGGCGATAGCTGACCATATCCAGATTTATTAGGTATTGATTGGGAAATTGATAACATGGTTGTTATCAATTTGAAGAAAAGACAAATGACCTTTGAGGATAAACAGATTCAATTCATCGCACCATTGGATCCTTTTCAGGGTCCTCAATACATTGAACCTATCAGAGTAGAGGAAGAGGTGTGTAATATGGAGAGCTTCTATCAGATGGCTGCTAACCAGAGTGATTATATCAACCCCACCGCAGAAGGAAATATTAGTTGGCGATGCGACAGCTCATGCACATCAGATCCGAATGTTGGTTTAGAAAATTGCCAGAATAGACTTTATGAAGTTTCGGCTCGCAGATGTGCATTTATGACTAATTCACTGCGATGCATTGGAACAGAGGTTAAGGATATTCCATCGTTTGATGGATTAGTGGATGTCAATGAATTTTTACAGCAGTTTGAGCAGGAAATACCTCATGAGCAGAGGATGGCAGCTATTGACCTTGCCGTAAGAGCCACAACTGTAAGATGGTGGCATGCACATAAAGAAAATATCGCATCATGGGATGATTTTAAGAGATTGATGGTGATCAGATTCTCTAATGACAAGGAGCATTTCCAGTAGAAATATACAGGAGAAAGTGACCCCAGGTCACCTATTAAGATTTGTGAACATAATTGGTCGGACATTCCAGAGGATGAATGGGTTCACCTATTCATTCACACTTTAGACACAATCCCAAGGAATTGGTACACTAATACAGAGTTGCGCAGAGGAACGATTACATGGCCAGTTATGATAGATAGCTTTCTACTCACTTTCACTTTTGAATCTAAGTACCCAAGCATTGATCAGGCCCTAGAGGTTATAAAGACTAAGATATTTGATGACTGTACCCTACCAGTGTATACTCAGCCTGATTGGGCTATCCATTTAGAACATGTGCTAGAGTGTTACAACTTCACAGAAGAGCCAGGTGATGGTGATGAGAATCCTCATAGTATCAACATTCCAGAGTCAGAAGGGACTCACGAAGTTGAGGGACCAAAGCTAGACATTCCAGCTGTCACAGAGCCTATTAAGATTAAAAAGATCAATATTGGCACAGAAACAGAACCAAAGTTTGCCTCTATTGGAGACTATTGGGATGATGAAACGGTAGGACACATCGCAGGTTTGTTGCATGACTATCAGGACTTATTTCCCACCAAGTTTATAGAAATCAAGGGAATAGCAGGAGATTTGGGAGTCATGAGGATACCTTTGAAAGAGGATGCTAGGTCGGTTAAGCAGCGTAGATACAGATTAAATCCTTGTTATAAAGAAAAAGTTAAGGATGAGATTGATAAGATGCTAGCAGCAGGCATCATTGAGACAGTAGAAGAGAGTGAATGGGTTAGTCCCATGGTTGTGCAAGAAAATAAAACTAAAGGAGAAATAAGGATTTGTGTCGATTTGCGCAAACTCAACGACGCATCGCTTCATGACCCATTTTCGACACTTTTTACTGATGAAGTTTTAGACAATGTAGGAGGACGGGAGATCTACTCATTCACTGATGGATTTTTAGGATATCACCATATAAGAATCCATCTAGAAGATCGACATAAGACCACCTTTGCGATAGAATGGGGCTCATTCCAGTATACGGTAATGCCCTTTGGTCTTAAAAATGCACCAACTATATTTTCTAGAGTAGTAGTTGCTGTCTTTAAGGAATACATCCATAAATTCTTAGAAGTCTATTTTGATGATTGGACTATATTTGGAGTAATCAAAAATAATATAGGAGATTTAAGGCTCATGTTAGAGAAATGTAGGAAATATCATATTTCTCTTAACTTGAAGAAATGTATATTATGTGCACCATTTGGTATTTTGTTGGGTCATTATGTTTGCAGACAAGGCTTGATGGTAGATCCTACAAAGATTTCCATCATTGTAAATCTCCCAGCACCCAACTCAGTCAAGCAATTGAGGACAGTGCTTGGTCATACAGGGTATTATAGAAAATTCATCAAAGGCTATGCAAAGATCACATCACCTACGGAAAAGCTATTAAAGAAAGAAGCAAAATTCCTATGGAATGAGGAATGCCAGTAAAGTTTAGACACTCTTAAAGAGAAGATGGTTACAGCACCCATCTTAGCATTTCCAGATTGGAACAAACCATTTCATGTACATGTGGATGCATCTGGCATCACATTGGGGATTTTCTTAACATAGCCAGGAGAAGGGGGTATCGATCACCCTATCGCGTACTCAAGCAGAAAGTTATATACCATAGAAGAGAACTACACCACTATAGAAAGAGAAGGATTAGCTATGGTGTATGCTCTACAGACTTTCAGGCACTATCTATTGGGTTCCCCATTCAAGATGTTCACTGACCATTCCGCTTTAAATTATTTGGTCAATAAGCCAATGTTAGGAGGAAGGATCTGCAGATGGTTACTCCTATTTCAGGAGTATGATTTTGAAATTATTGTAAAACCAGGAAGATTGAATGTTGGACCTGATCATCTGCCATGAATAGACTCAGGAGAAGAACCAAGTAATCTAGAGGATAATTTGCCAGATGCGCAATTGTTTTCTATCCAGATCCCAGATGAGTATTAAACAGATATTATTCACTTTCTCACTACAGGGTGGGCACCAGTTGACTTTAATAAGCAGCAAAAGAAACAGTTAGTTGTTAAAGCAGTAGATTTCACTTTGATCGCAGGACAGTTATATAAATTAGGTCCAGAAGAAATCCTACGCAGATTCGTTATGCCGCACGAGAAAGAGGCCATTATCAGCGAATCACATTCAGGTACCATAGGAGGACATTTCGCAAGAAATCTGACTGCTTAGAAAATTCTAGATGCAAGATTATGGTGGCCTAATTTGCACAAAGACACTAAGGAGTTTTGCATATGCTACGATATCTGCCAGAAGGTAGGAAAACCTTCACGGAGAGATGAAATGCCGTTGCGACCATAGATTACGCTGCGAGCATTTGACAAGTGGAATATAGATTTCGTGGGTCCTATCAACCCACCAGGGAAACGAACTGGTGTGAGATACATTATCACAGGAACAGAATACCTCACCAGGTGGGCAGAGGCCAAAGCAGTAAGGAATTGTGATGTTGCTACAGCTACATAGTTCATTTTTGAAAACATCATAAGTAGATTTGGATGTCCAGCAATTTTGATGAGTGATCAAGGCACACACTTTCTGAATCACACTATTCAAGCCTTGACGGAGGAATTTTAGATACAGCATCATAAGAGCACTCCCTACCACCCACAAGCTAATGGTACGGTGGAGGATTTTAACAAGATTCTAGAAAATGCTCTTACTAAAATTTGTAATAGCCAAAGAGATGATTGGGACCTCAGGGTTAATGTTGTATTATGTGCTTATAGGACTACATGCAAGAAACTTACAGGACACACACCTTTCAGCTTGGTGTATGGACAAGAGGCTGTTATGCCTATGGAATATATTATTCCCAGTTTAAGAATTGATCAAATTACTGAGATGGCTGATACAGATACGATGAATGAAACATTAGCGCAGCTTCTTGCCTTAGAAGAAGACAAATTCATCATAGGATTTCATCAAAAAGTGCAGAAGGAAAAAGAAAAAGCTTGGCACGACAGGCACATCAAGAGCAAGATTTTTCAGATAGGAGACCTAGTGCTCCTTTATGACAGCAAGTTTGTTAAGTTTCCAGGGAATTTTAAGACACATTGGTTGGGGCCATATCAGATTCAGCAAGTCACAGACAGAGGTGTTGTTCAGCTCAGTAAACTGAACGGGGAGCTTGTTCCTACTTTGATTAATGGCAGTAGGATTAAGCTTTATAGTGATAGCCACTCCACCTCTAGACCCTAACTCAGAGAACTAGATGGTGCAGATGTCCAGTGTAGTTGAAAGGAGGCATCGCAGCCATAATTAGTCTACCCCCCCCCCCCCCCAAAAAAAAGAGGTTCTAAGTAGGAGGAATCGCAGCAGGAAAGTTTTAATCCAGGAATTTGAATCCTTATGATGAAGAAATGGATGGAAGGTCTCGCAAGCAACCAGAGCATGAGCATGAAAATGAGGGAAGGAAAAATAAGAGAGATCTACGAACTAAGTTTACAGAATACGATGCCAAATATGATAGAAATCACAAAGGAGAAAAGAGAAAATTTGATGAGAAAATGGAGGAAGACCACAAGGTACAGATTGTCGAGCTTGAGGCTCGAGCACCAAGAAATCCTGAGGAAAACAAGGAAGCAAGGGCAAAGGACTTTAGACTCACTTCAACATAGATGAAGTTTCGCATAGATGATGCAGATTCATTGCTAGCTGATGCGACGAAGACATGGTCGGAGCTAGAAGAGCTCCCAGATAGACTAGATTTGCAGCAGAGCATCCAAAAAATGGAGAATGCAATAGCAGCAATGAAGGAAGAATTCAAGATCTTAGGAGCTCTTGCAAAGATGAAGAAGATGATAGAGATGAACCGTTTGCAACAAAAATCATAGCGGTTGCAAGAAAAAGACATACAATTTAATAATATGCTTCAACCGTATTAGGAACAAATTGCAGAGCTGGTCGATGCGGTTGAGCAGAAGTTCAAGGAGTTCACTACAAGAAAAAGTGAAATTGATAGCGTAGAAGACCCCATGATTACTCAAGTTATGCTTGAAGTGGCACAAGACTATGTTGAAGCTATGGACAAAGATGTCGCAGGACTCAAAGAGAGATTCGCAAGGTCTTCATAGGAAGCCAAGGAGAAGCTACAGAAAGAGAAACCAGATGTTAGTGGCTCAGGGACGAGCCACAAGTAAGTGTTAGGGGACTATTGGAGTAGGGCCCCGCAGCTATAGGAAAAGATGCTTTATCGGAACAAGAAATTCAAAGGGAAATAGTACCTGAAGCGGCCGAGAAGAGAGCTCAACCACTGCATTTAAGGCAGTGGCGATGACAGGAGGGCTCAGCTACCCTCATGAATGGAGAAGGAGAAACGATCCGAGGTATTAAAGACAAAGGACAAAAGGGGAGCGATCGAGGAAGTGGTGCCCATGCCCACGATCAACGTCGGACATCGTGGAAGACTGCAGAAAGCTGCAGTGTGACCAGTAAGCGGCAGTTCAAAGTACAGATAGGACAACTGTCACAGTTAGGGTTTTGGGTTACTGTTGGGATAGGCCCATAGTTTTGTATCACGATGAGACCTTTAGGCCACCTATTTAAGCATGTATTTTGTATTATGAAGGGTTAGTCGGTTAGATAGTTGGTTGATAAGGTTGTAACTGTGTCATCAGTATAGTGAGACATTGAGGAAGAGTCGAGCTCCGGTTCTGAGTTCAGTCTATAGTTATCTTACTGTAACCAGTGGCTGACTCCTTGAACATGAATGTAACAATCCGCAGGGATTGAGAGAGAGAGAGAGAGAGAGTATATTGTAAGAAGAAAGAAATATAGGAAGAGAAGAGATCCAAGAGAGAAGGGCTCCCGGCTGTTTCCCAGAAAATCTCAAGCTGCATAAGAGGTTGCAGTGGAACTGTGTTACTCTCTCTAGATATAATATAAACACAGTTCCCATGGATGTATCTTCCTCCCTGGAAATGAACCTGTTGCAGCTGCAACAGTTTTCCCAAATTTCTAAAAAAATTTGGACCCTCCTTTGCTTTGGATTAGTTCAGTCCTTTTCTTGTTTTCATCCTTTTGAGTTCAACTTATGGATTTCGAAGTGCCTGCATGAAATTTGAGCGCTTTCACTTAGCTGGTTTCTCAATGTTTTCATGTTTTCATTTTAAATTGAGCTTCTACTTGTTTTCATTGCAAAATCTTCTTGGATCGGGAGGTTTCTTCTTTGGCCGATCCGCCGTTGCGGGTCCTTTTCAACTCCTCTTTATCTTTTCTGCCCCGCCGTTGCGGGTGGCTTCCGAAACTTCATTTTCGTTCTTTGCCCCGCCGTTGCGGGTGGCTTTCGAAACCTGACCTTTGTTTCTCGCCCCGCCATTGCGGGTGGCTGCTGGAACCCGGTTCTTTGTCCACCCCGCCGTTGTGGGCCTGCCTCCATTCTTGGTTGTCGTCTTGCCGTTGCGAGTGGTAGACTTATGTATAGCAGTTGCGGGCGCGTTCTTAATATCGCGTCGGAGGGAAACGAACTCTGCCCTTGCCGCCGTTGCGGTCCAATGAAAGATCTAGAGATGCGTTTTATGGCCGACTACGTTTGTCGGCGCCATGGAGAATGTTGGCTTCCATGATGCACCCGCCGTTGCGGGGGTCGCCAAACTCCTGATCACCCGACAAATGTTTCCGTTGCCACCCGACCTCGTTTTAAAGCGTATGCCCTTTGTTAGGTGATGCGGGTGGTGGAGTGAAGAGGGTGTCCCGCCGTTGCGGGCATAGATAAGTTGAGTCGCCCGCCGAGACTTTCCTATCCGGCCCGACTGATCTGACTCGTCGCACGTGCTAGTTTTTTTTTTATATATACGGGGCGCGTGGTTGTTTTTTTTTATTGTTTTATCGCGTCCGAGCTGTCGCATTGTCGAGCTAGCTAGTTGTGTGGAGCTTCGTACCGGTACCCGCGTCCAGCTGTTGGTCAAGGACTCCATCGCTGTCACCTGTTCATTCGTGCAATCCTGCCAGGTAGGAGCTTAAGCCCTTCTTTGCAAAGTTTTGGCTGGGTTACTTAGGGTGAAGATAATGAAGAATTTACGGCCTGTTTTTTTGTTGTTGTTCGTAAACGGGGTTTTTCTTTACCCGCGGCTAGGGTTGGTAGTTTCGTTCTCCCCAGCAGTTGCGCCCGCGTGTTATCTTATTGGGGGGGAATAGTTTTTGGCCGTTGGAGGGATTGGGTTTTTTTTTCCCTTTTATAAAGCCCCGTTTTCATCTACCTCCACGTTTTGGTTCATCCATGGAGATTGGGGAAGACAAGGTGCAGGCGGCCGTTATGCCGCCTGCACCTGGTTATTTCTTGTTGTGATGTGGACTTTGAAACGATTGGGGGAGGGGTTTTTCGCAGTTTGTCCATGGTAGATGTCCGGCCGTTTGATTTCCTTTTCCTCGAGCCCTAGTCGTAGCCTTCGCACTGCGCATTCGCCATCGTTGGCCACCGTGAAGCCCTGGGGCCGTGCCGCGGTCATTATTCAAAGTTTTATGGGTATAATGAGCAATGGCGCTGATTGGTATCCTCCGCGCAAAGGATTGTCGTGGGTGTCCGTATTTAATGACCGCACCAATGTAATTGTCATGGCCGCGAGCGGCATAGGCTGTGCTATTCTTATTCTTGCTAGGGCTGGTTTAAGTTTGCAGGATAATCGTGTTGGTTTTGCATTTACATTACTTAATGTCGTTGTTATAAATTAATATATTGATTAGTCTCGATGGCAGACCATTTGATGAAGTATATCCTGTAGCATTTATGGTTAGTTATATTGCAGAGATGGGTTGAGTTTTGTGCTGCTAGTTCAATAAACATAATGTAGGTTGGTTATGCATATATATGTTACACTGATATAAGATGATAGCATAAGCTCAACAGATTGCATAACTAGGTCAAACTCTGCAATATAAAGAACCTATGACTGATACCATTGTAGCCACATATACAAATGGAGAAAGAATAAACCACTTCTTAACATCTTCAAAATCTGAATGGCTTCATATCATGATGTTTTGCTTTGCAGGAAGATTTCAAGATGTCCAAAAGACAGAAAAAGAAAGCACCTGTGGTAGAAGAGCAAACGGCCATAGAAGCCGATATACCTACTGAATACATATATGAAGATACACAGTGTGTCACAGGGGTGGACCCTGAGTATAAATGGGTAGACATACACAGAATGATTTCCCGTAGGGAAGTTCCAGATACGGGCCTAGAGGAGGAACATATCTACGCAAACATAGAGAAGTCTGCAGTCATGAGGGTTGCCACTAGGCCCGAGATGTTTCCTTGTGCTGAACTGATGAGGTGGATCCTTCCGCACACAAACCATGGTTCAATGCTGATCTGCAATGTTGGAGGTCAGGGCTACGCTTCCTTTAGCCCTGGGTATGTGTCCTTAGCCTACCACTTGCCTGAGCCTCAAGTTTTCTTGTCCAATGAGTGGTTGGACAGTCTCAGGATGGATCTGATAGACACCATGAGGAAAATTCTATTGCCAGGGAAACTATTTAGACGTAGAGTTACCGAAGATTATGATACAGCCACCCTTAGACCCCCGTACAGATTCATAGCTCTAATGTTGAACCGGATCTTCGGGAGGGAAAATGGTAAATTATTCAAATTCGAATGGATTCCCCTGATGTTCTATGTGGCCACTGAAGGGACCATTTAACTGGTCTGGCCTGGTATCCAGTAGTCTGTCTTCCTGTATAGCTGCAGCAAAGGGAGGAGTACAACAGAGAAAGTCTGAGTTCTACATGAGCTCGATCTTGATTGACTGTATAATGTCTCACCAGCCCTTCCCGGGGCTCAAATGTGTTTGGGACAGAGACAGAGTGCCCGTATATGTAGCCTTGAAGCTACTGGGGGCTCATCAATACCATAGCCACTACCGAGAAATCTGTGAACATTTCATCATGCCTGTACACACTCTTGTTTTCCAGAAAGAATGTGACTACATGTCTGAAGAGGCCATGCAGGTCATAGAAGAATTTGGTGACTATTTCCTGACACATAACGGGATGTATCTGAGGATGTTTGGTGGTTCAAAGCCCCCTTTCCTGTTTCCCAAGTACGCCACATATTATATCGTACACAAGGAAGCTGTCAGACAGGTGTATATAGATGGAATTGGTCACTTCCTTTTCACGAAGAAGAAGTCTTCCTACCCTCCTCTACCTTTCAGGCTAGGTAGCTGCAGCTTTGCAAATGTGAAGCAAGCCCCTGAATTTATACAGGAACTAGAAAAGTTCCGTTTCGGGGAGATGACCTTTAGACGGAATGATACCCATGAGAGAATGGCCGAGCACTGTAAGAAACATAAAGTATTCTATGAGTACACTCATCACATTGACAGGGATGAATCTGTTTTCAGGAGGGCCGCTAACATGACAGCGCTTGGTAAGAGGTTCAAACCACAAGGTGGACCTGAGCAGGAGAAAGCTGAACAGGCTAGGGCTAAAGAAACAGCCAGAAGAATAAGAGAGGAATCTCGAAGATTAGAGGAGGAGGCTGTGGAATGGCTCCAGAAAGGGGAAGAAGAAAAGAGAAAAGCTGCTCAGGATGCTGCTGAAATAGCAAAAGAAACAGCTAGAGAAGCTGAGGGAACTGCTAAGCAAGCAGCTGAGGAGGCCCAGCAAAAGCTGAATGAAGAGCTTCACAAACAAGAAGCTGAA
>LPNX010482030.1:83607-128530 GCA_001517045.1 Pseudotsuga menziesii
TGTTAATCAATTGTTGCAGCTGCAACAGTTTTCCCAAATTTCTAAAAAAATTTGGACCCTCCTTTGCTTTGGATTAGTTCAGTACTTTTCTTGTTTTCATCCTTTTGAGTTCAACTTATGGATTTCGAAGTGCCTGCATGAAATTTGAGCGCTTTCACTTAGCTGGTTTCTCAATGTTTTCATGTTTTCATTTTAAATTGAGCTTCTACTTGTTTTCATTGCAAAATCTTCTTGGATCGGGAGGTTTCTTCTTTGGCCGATCCGCCGTTGCGGGTCCTTTTCAACTCCTCTTTATCTTTTCTGCCCCGCCGTTGCGGGTGTCTTCCGAAACTTCATTTTCGTTCTTTGCCCCATCGTTGCGGGTGGCTTTCGAAACCTGACCTTTGTTTCTCGCCCCACCATTACGGGTGGCTGCTAGAACCCGGTTCTTTGTCCACCCCGCCGTTGCGGGCCTGCCTCCATTCTTGGTTGTCGTCTTGCCGTTGCGAGTGGTAGACTTGTGTATTGCAGTTGCGGGCACGTTCTTAATATTGCGTCGGAGGGAAACGAACTCTGCCCTTGCCGCCGTTGCGGTCCAATGAAAGATCTAGAGATGCGGTTTATGGCCGACTACGTTTGTCGGCGCCATGGAGAATGTTGGCTTCCACGATGCACCCGCCGTTGCGGGGGTCGCCAAACTCCTGATCGCCCGACAAATGTTTCCGTTGCCACCCGACCTCGTTTTAAAGCGTATGCCCTTTGTTAGGTGATGCGGGTGGTGGAGTGAAGAGGGTGTCCTGCCATTGCAGGCATAGATAAGTTGAGTCGCCCGACGAAACTTTCCTATCCGGACCGACTGATCTGACTCGTCGCACGTGCTAGTTTTTTTTTTATATATACGGGGCGCGTGGTTGTTTTTTTTTATTGTTTTATCGCGTCCGAGCTGTCGCATTGTCGAGCTAGCTAGTTGTGTGGAGCTTCGTACCGGTACCCGCGTCCAGCTGTTGGTCAAGGACTCCATCGCTGTCACCTATTCATTCATGCAATCCTTCCAGGTAGGAGCTTAAGCCCTTCTTTGCAAGGTTTTGGCTGGGTTACTTAGGGTGAAGATAATGAAGAATTTACGGCCTGTTTTTTTTTTTTGTTCGTAAACGGGGTTTTTCTTTACCCGCGGCTATGGTTGGTAGTTCCGTTCTCCCCAGCAGTTGCACCCGCGTGTTATCTTATTGGGGGGGAATAGTTTTTGGCCGTTGGAGGGATTGGGTTTTTTTTTCCCTTTTATAAAGCCGCGTTTTCATCTACCTCCATGTTTTGGTTCATCCATGGAGATTGGGGAAGACAAGGTGCAGGCGGCCATTATGCCGCCTGCACCTGGTTATTTCTTGTTGTGATGTGGACTTTGAAACGTTTGGGGGAGGGGTTTTTCGCAGTTTGTCCATGATAGATGTCCGGCTGTTTGATTTCCTTTTCCTCGAGCCCTAGTCGTAGCCTTCGCACTGCGCATTCGCCATCGTTGGCCACCGTGAAGCCCTGGGGCCGTGCCGCGGTCATTATTCGAAGTTTTATGGGTATAATGAGCAATGGCGCTGATTGGTATCCTCCGCGCGAAGGATTGTCGTGGGTGTCCATATTTAATGACTGCACCAATGTAATTGTCATGGCCGCGAGCGGCATAGGCTGTGCTATTCTTATTCTTGCTAGGGCTGGTTTAAGTTTGCAGGATAATCGTGTTGGTTTTGCATTTACATTACTTAATGTCATTGTTATAAATTAATATATTGATTAGTCTCGATGGCACACCATTTGATGAAGTATATCCTGTAGCATTATGGTTAGTTATATTGCAGAGATGGGTTGAGTTTTGTGCTGCTAGTTCAATAATCATAATGTAGGTTGGTTATGCATATATATGTTACACTGATATAAGATGATAGCATAAGCTCAACAGATTGCATAACTAGGTCAAAATCTGCAATATAAAGAACCTATGACTGATACCATTGTAGCCACATATACAAATGGAGAAAGAATAAACCACTTCTTAACATCTTCAAAATCTGAATGGCTTCATATCATGATGTTTTGCTTTGCAGGAAGATTTCAAGATGTCCAAAAGACAGAAAAAGAAAGCACCTGTGGTAGAAGAGCAAACGGCCATAGAAGCCGATATACCTTCTGAATACATATATGAAGATACACAGTGTGTCACAGGGGTGGACCCTGAGTATAAATGGGGAGACATACACAGAATGATTTCCCGTAGGGAAGTTCCAGATACGGGCCTGGAGGAGGAACATATCTACGCAAACATAGAGAAGTCTGCAATCATGAGGGTTGCCACTAGGCCCGAGATGTTTCCTTGTGCTGAACTGATGAGGTGGATCCTTCCGCACATAAACCATGGTTCAATGCTGATCTGCAATGTTGGAGGTCAAGGCTACGCTTCCTTTAGCCCTGGGTATGTGTCCTTAGCCTACCACTTGCCTGAGCCTCAAGTTTTCTTGTCCAATGAGTGGTTGGACAGTCTCAGGATCGATCTGATAGACACCATGAGGAAAATGCTATTGCCAGGGAAACTCTTTAGACATAGAGTTACCGAAGATTATGATACAGCCACCCTTAGACCCCCGTACAGATTCATAGCTCTAATGTTGAACCGGATCTTCAAGAGGGAAAATGGTAAATTATTCAAATTAGAATGGATTCCCCTGATGTTCTATGTGGCCACTGAAGGGACCATATTCAACTGGTCTGGCCTGGTATCTAGTAGTCTGTCTTCCTGTATAGCTGCAGCAAAGGGAGGAGTACAACAGAGAAAGTCTGAGTTCTACATGAGCTCGATCTTGATTCACTGTATAATGTGTCACCAGCCCTTCCCGGGGCTCAAATGTGTTTGGGACAGAGACAGAGTGCCCGTATATGTAGCCTTCAAGCTACTGGGGGCTCATCAATACCATACCCACTACCGAGAAATCTGTGAACCTTTCATCATGCTTCTACACACTCTTGTTTTCCAGAAAGAATGTGACTGCATGTCTGAAGAGGCCATGCAGGTCATAGAAGAATTTGGTGACTATTTCCTGACACATAACGGGATGTATCTGAGGATGTTTGGTGGTTCAAAGCCCCCTTTCCTATTGCCCAAGTATGCCACAGATTATATCGTACACAAGGAAGCTGTCAGACAGGTGTATATAGATGGAATTGGTCACTTCCTTTTCACGAAGAAGAAGTCTTCCTACCCTCCTCTACCTTTCAGGCTAGGTAGCTGCAGCTTTGCAAATGTGAAGCAAGCCCCTGAATTTATACAAGAACTAGAAAAGTTTCGTTTCGGGGAGATGACCTTTAGACGGAATGATACCCATGAGAGAATGGCCGAGCACTGTAAGAAACATAAAGTATTCTATGAGTACACTCATCACATTGACAGGGATGAATCTTTTTTCAGGAGGGCCGTTAACATGACAATGCTTGGTAAGAGGTTCAAACCACAAGGTGGACCTGAGCAGGAGAAAGCTGAACAGGCTAGGGCTAAAGAAACATCCAGAAGAATAAGAGAGGAATCTTGAAGATTAGAGGAGGAGGCTGCGGAATGGCTCCAGAAAGGGGAAGAAGAAAAGAGAAAAGCTGCTCAGGATGCTGCTGAAAGAGCAAAAGAAACAGCTAGAGAAGCTGAGGGAACTGCTAAGCAAGCAGCTGAGGAGGCCCAGCAAAAGCTGAATGAAGAGCTTCACAAACAAGAAGCTGAAAAGACAGAATTGATACAACAATCAGCCTCTGAAATACCACCAGACCAAATTCAGGGTGAGGAAAACCCTGAGGTGCCAACCTTGCAAGTGCTCACTACGGTCACTCCTCCTACTCCCATGCTCCATTTAGTGCCCTTTGCACCGAAAAAGGGGGAAGAAGTCCCCGATTTTAGCACAGTATAGTATGATAGGGCTACCAAAAGGATCATGAGAAGAACTGAGCTAAAGGTAGGGGCTGAAGGAACGACCAGCACAATGATATCTGATAAAGCTGTGATGGTCGGAACAAATAAAGACCCGAAGTTTGTCATAAGGGCTGGCAGGGCAGCAATAGACGCTACAGAGGACAATGTAGATCAAATGATGAAGGAGATAGACTCGACCAAGAAAACCTCCGCCCAACTGAAGGACACTCTTAGGAAAGAAAGAGAGGATGGTAACAGATTAAAAAGAAAGTACGAGCAGGTACTTAGGGAGATGGAGGCCACAAAGCATGAAATTCATGCTATTCAGCAGGAAGCCCAAGCAAAAGAGACAACACAAGAAGCCTTGGATAAGGCACATCAAGAAATTCAGGGCTTAAACGACGAAAGGGAACAAATGAAAACAAAGATAGAAGAATTGACAGAGCAGCAGAAAGACATCTATGAATCCAATACCTTATATGTTAAAGATATGCAAGAGCAGCTGGAGGAAGCCAAGGGGCAGCAAGTGGATCTGCAGCCAGTCAGAGAACACATCCTGGCTCGGAAGGCTAGGATGCTGCAATTGCAAATGGCCCTGGAGGAAGAAAGGTGTAAAGTCCTGCAAATTGATAGCAAGCTAGATGAGTTGTTAAATACAGCATCTTATTTCGTAGACAGATCGCAAGACATCCTGGAGGTGCTGACTTCAAGGATGATCAGAGCAGAAGATGATCAAGAAGTCCCAGCTGGGCTATCAGTTAAGGATAGGCAAACTTTAAAGCGGGACCATGACCTGATCGAGTTTGCTGTTATTGCTGCAGAGGACTTTCAGAAGACAGTGAAGAAAATGAAGGGAGCATGTATAGAGTTCTTTAGAAGAGCTCTTGTCACCTACAATCGCTGTCAAGTGGAAGCTGAACATAGGTTACCCGAATTCCCAGATCATGATACATTTAGAGGGATGTTACAGATGAGGCATCAGGAAGGAGAAGCCAAGGTCCAATGCATCAGAGCCCTTGATGAGCCGATCCTGAGAAATGAAATTGGACATGCAGCTATTAGTGTACAGCTCTTGGAGGAACAGGTGCATCTGAACAAGGTCAGGATAGAAGCCATTCAGAAGCAAGCAGATAAGTTCGAGCTGAATATACAATTCCTAGAACCCCAATCATTTGAAGGACTCGCCAAGGAGGGAGTAGCATGGAGGAAATTTTTGGAAGACCAAGCGGGCCCCTCCAAATGAGAAGGACTGGTAAAGCTTTGTAGAATGTAATATTTTGTAAAGGGTAGAGAGAAATTGGAATGTTGGGAAGCCCAAAGGTCACTTTGGGCAACCCAAGCATTTTTGTTTTTTTGTATAAAACTAGGGAAGAGAGACAAAGAAATGGCTTTTTCCCAGTTAGACTGGAAGACTTGTTGTAAGAAGAACTACTTCATTTTGCAATAAAGAGTTTGGTTTGCCTATTGGAGAAAGGACCGTGAAGTGTTCCAAATGTTGTACCATGGACGGCAGAAAGATGAATTACTTTGTTTTTTAGCTTATGTCTGTGAATCGTGAGATTGTTCTAACTTTACGACCTATGTCTGGTTGAATACTTTCTGATTTTATTTATGGAAATTTCACTTAGAGTAATGTATGTGTTTGTATATAACAATCGGCTATCTGGTTGTTAGAATATCTTCTCATTCATGTGTTGTAAACGTAAATAGCAGCTATTTGTAATCTTGTTTAACATTCATGAAAGTGGTACATTACTCACGAATAATGATTTTCTGGCTCCCCGGGGATAGATAGTTAGTTATTTTTGTTTCATAATTGCATATGTGATTTAGGTGTTGCGAACATAAGACAAGAGGTAAGAACCTGCGCAACACATTGTGTGGTTCTCGGCACCCTTATCACCCTGCATGGTTTAGATAGGCATGTGCATTGCATATATTAAGTCAAAATACAAATTCCGGTGGACCGGGCTGCAACCGGTAAACCCTCGTTGTTACTTTGACCTACGGTAGCCGGACCGCAAACCGGACGGATTCCCTATACCAAACAGTCAGCGGGCTAGTTGGGAACGCTGATTGGGGAGAATCCTTTACTGTTGCCGCCTGCGATTTTCCAGGCCTCAACAGAACCACGTAAAATCCGTGTGTTGTGTGATTGTTTCATGTGATTGTGCTATACTTATTTGCTATCTGTTATTCATTACATGAACGTTTCTTATCAGTTAATGAATGTACGTATGCTATCCTTCAGTTGCAGTAACATAGAAGGTTAAATGTGAGTTGAATGTGTTAAGTATTAGGTATATGATTTTATCAGTGCTTGATTCACGATAGCTAACAGTTACAATGTTAAGTGACTTCTGTATATTTAGTTCAGCAAGCTGAGCGTGATTAATGTTAAGCATGTTAGACTGTAGAGGCTAAGTGAAGTTGTTTAACACCTTTATTAAGGTTAACTGAGCTATTATACCCAGAGAGGAATCCTCTGGACCTTGAGAGTTGATGAGCATATTAAGTCTTACTATAGGAAATATCACGGCATACAAAGGCGATATCACACCGTCGGAGGAGTTGCGGTGTGAGATATCATAGGTTAAGAGTTGAGCGGAAGAGTAAATTTGCACATCGTCCTATAAGCTATGACATGATAAGAGCCAATCTTGTAGTAGAGTCAGCTAGGAAGAGAGAAACAACCCTTGCTGAGAGATTCTGCTGGTTAAGTAGAGTCAAAGAACCCAGGATGCTACATAACCTGGTTGAGGAAATGTGATTCTTCAGCCAACCCATCTAAGATCACTTCGGGTGAGACTTCAGGCCGTTCTGCGGTCTGTCGCTGAAAGGGCCAGTGAGCTAGGGGTTTTGTTGGTACAATAAAGTAAACCTGGGTCTGCACATATGTAAGCCAACACTCTGGAACCAGGATGGACACCTCAAATCGGTAAGATCTAATCTTTTGCTATTTTCATTTGAGGTTCTCATTTCAAAGTGATCTATCACATCAGCTTGATGATAATATTGGTAAATTTGAGAACTTCGAAGCATGGAATTATATGATATTTCTAAAGAAAATGAATTGGAAACCTACATGAGTAGAGAGGTTCCAGTTCTAGAGGGAGATGAGGCTCAAAGCCTTACACAAGGAGAACTTGGTCAAGGCCAAGAAGATCATTGTTGAGTCAATCAAAAATCAACTTGTACCACAAATTTCTTCCCTAAAGACACCGAAGATGTTTGATTCCTTAACCAAGCTATTTGAAGGGAAGAACATATATCAGAATATGACCTTAAGGAATCAGTTGAAGAATGTGAAGATCCAGAATGCATAGACCATGCAGTCATACTTTGCAAGGGTCTCTCAAATCAAAGAACAACTTGAAGTGGTAAAAGAAGAAGTGAAGAATGTAGAAATGGTGATAGCCACCTTGAATGGCCTCCCAAGATCTTGGGATTCATTCATGCGGGGAATGTTTTCCAGAAGAAAGTGATTACTTTTAGCAGAGTCTAGGAAGAGCACACACAAGAAGAAGAAGCTTGACTTATAATAAGAGAAGAGAATATGGGAGCAACTATAGATCAAGCTCTCACCATCCAAAGAAGATACCTCAAGCGATGAGGAATATGAAGAACTCAACTCTTGAAGAACCTCTTATCCATCTTATCATTTGGATTAGAAATGATGCTATGATGAATGAATAAGATGATGAAGTTGAAGGCTCAAGAAGGAGTCTACCCATCAAACAAATAAATATAAGTATTCAATTGTCATTTCATGATATTGTTTTGTTATGCATTTGTTTATATTCAGTTGATGTATTATGCACGATAGAATGTTTGCATTAATTACAGTATACTACAAATATGCATATGATGGGTGAGTAGCTCATGGTGCCATACAAATATCCATTGCTACTTATCTAGAATGAAGCCTCTTTGCTGACATATTGTATTAGTGCACAATCTCAATGTTGTCCTGATAGAGATGGAAGGCATCTAGAAAAGTTTCCGTGAGATATGGATGAATCTTGTATTGGCTAAAGTAGTTGCATGATCATATACTTATGCATAATAATTTTCCAGTATGAATATTCCTTATGAAATGTTTCTAACCATACAAATGCATCTGACTTGTAGGAAAGATCACATCCATAATCGACTACAAGCAAAGAAGGCTGAGACTTGTTCTAAAGAACAAGTGATGACATTTCAAAATGAAAAATAATATGACTAATGCAGTGACATCATTGAAGTAGAACCTTCCAAGAACAAAGGGAAGATCAATTCAAGAAGAATGATGTCTAGAATGCAGTATCGATAGATGAAGGAAATTTCATAGTTCCATCATGTAGTAGATGGAAACATCGTGGGATACAAGGCAAGATTCGTAGCACGAGGCTTCTCATGAAACAAAGGCATAAACTACTAAGAGACATTTGCAACCACTAGAAGTGAAGTCACATGAAAGGAATAATCATGTGTGCAAAGAAATAAGGCCATGTATGAGATCAGAAGACACCCATGGGATAACACATACATGAGGAGCTTGATGAAGATCTAAACCTGTGCTACAAGGTTGATAGAGGATGACAAGCTCACAGATGGGTGCAAGAAGAACTTTTGAAAAGGTTCAAGATAGAGGATCTTGGTATCCAGTGATCCTATATGGATACATAGAATATTAGTAGCATAGGAAGCTACTTGTCATTCTGGTACAGAATGTTTCAGTGCATGGAGTACGGAGGACAGAGGGAGTGAATACAGAAGATCCTAAGGTTCGACATGGTATGACAGGATGGACATATTAATGATGAATCTAGTATTTACTGAGAGTAAAGTGGATTCCAACCTTTGCATCAAGGTTGAAGGAGGAAGACCAATGATGCTCCTATTATGTGCCGATGCACTACATTCTAGGCATGGAGGTGTGGACAAGGGAAGTATGCAGTAGAGTTTCGGAAGAGGTTCAGGATGGTAGATTGCATGACCACACCTATGGCATCGAACCTGAAGCTATTGAATGTTGCTTCATCAGAATCGGTTGATGCCATGATGTATCGTCAGATGATTTGTTCCTTGATGTACCTAATGGATACGAGAACAGATACTTTCTTTGTTGTGAACAAATTGAGACATGTTCACTTGATGGCTGCAAGTATGATACGAATCAGAAGATTAACCTGGAAGGTTATACAAATTCAGATTGAGTAGTGCCATTGATAGGAAGAGAAATTTGGGGTGCTTATTCAGTATGAGATCATGTGTGATCTCTTGGTTGACAGGATGGAGTCCTTCATGGAGTTGAGTAGATCCAAGGAAAAATATGTTTCCACTTGCTATTTGGGAGGTAGTATGTTTCCTTTGAAAACTACTATTTGATTTGCTTGATCTGACTTGCATTTTTGGTATGATGCAAAGAGGAGCAGTGAAGCTCTAGTTTATGATACAGATCGAGATCTCTCGAAAGAGGGAGTTCTAGCATAGCTGGTGAGACAGGTTGTTTGAGCATAAATCCTAGCGAAGCTCGTAGGTTGCTCAGATGTAAACGGTCCTATAGGTTGTCCTCGGATGTAATCGATCCTGGCGAAGCTCGTAGGTTATCCTTGGACGTAATCAGCCCTAATGTGATTCTATGCTAGAAATGGCTAGAGTGAAGTTTGAGTACTTCAAGGAGAAGCTTGGTGTTCTTCAGATCGAGATTCCTCCCAAGAGGAAGTGATGTGTCCATGCTGAGCCATTCTGACATGGTGAGAGGATTGGTTCCTTCCATGGTTAGATATAAGTGTTGTGCCCTTCCAACATGGTGAGAGGATTGGTTCCTTCCATGGTTGGATGTAAGAGCTATGACATGGTGAGAGGATTGGTTCCTTCCATTGTTAGGTGTATGTGATGATCCCACATCTATCATGAAAAAAGGCTGGCTCTATGAAGACACATATAGTATGAAAAAGGACTAGCTCTGTGTAGGTCCCACATCCATCATGAAAAAGGGATGGCTCTGTGAAGACACATATAGTATGAAAAAGGACTATCTCTGTGTAGGTCCCACATCCAGCATGAAAAAGGGTTGTCTCTGTGAAGACACATCTAGTATGATAAAGGAATAGCTCTATGTAGGTTCCACATCTAGTATGAAAAAGGACTAGGTCTGAGTAGCTGCCACATCTAGTATGAAAATGGACTAGCTCTGTGAAGACTCATCTAGTATGAAAAAGGACTAGCTCTGAGTAGTTGCCATATCTAGTATGAAAAAGGACCAGCTCTGTCAAGACTCATCTAGTATGAAAAAGGACTAGCTCTGAGTAGCTTCCACATCTGGTATGAAAAAGGACCAGCTCTATGATGCCTCATCTGGTATGAAAAAGGACCAGCTCTGTGATGCCTCAGCTGGTATCAAAAAGGACCAGCTCTGTGAAGACTCATCTAGTATGAAAAAGGACTAGCTCTGAGTAGGTTCCACATCTGGTATGAAAAAGGACCAGCTCTTGGATGCCATATCTAGTATGAAAAAGGACTAGCTCTATGATGCCACATATAGTATGAAAAAGGACTAGCTCTGTGATGATACATCTAGTATGAAAAAGGACTGGATCTTTTTAGGTTCCTATGATGAGAAGAATCAAGAGATAGCACCCGTGATGAAGATCCAGTGATGATGATCCAGATCTAGTGATGATGTCCTAGAGATGATCCAGATCGAGTGATGATGATCTAAATCCAAATTGAATGACGATCTAGATCCAGTGATGATGATCCAGCAGTAATGATCCAGATCGAGTGATGATTCAGATCTGATGATGAAGATGACTTGAAGATGAAGATGACTTGAATATAAAGATGACTTGAAGATGAAGATGACTTGAAGACAAAAATGACTTGATGATGATCCAGATGATATGGAGAAGAAGACTTGTGCTGATATGTTGTGTCGAGAGAATACCTTCCTAGTTAAGAGGGAGTGTTGATGTATTTGTAACTTTAGAATGTAATCAGCCATATATCTTATGTATTGTACCCCAATTTTTATTATGGGATGTGTCTTTAATGTATTTGAGTCATTTCATACCTCGATTTTTATTCCGGGAATTTTCTATAATGTAATAAGTCATGTCAATTCATTGTGGGTAACCCTCCTATTGGTCAAGGGTTAAATTCCCCGTAGTTGTGGGGCCCTTGGGTTATTAGACTATCCTAGAGAAGTCAACCCTAGGTGATTCATTGTAAGTCAGGGCAATAGTCCCCACCATTTTGTTAAGAATAAACCTCCTTGTTGGTTGGAGTAGGCAAAGTCCCCACAAGTTGTGGGGAACTATGGTTATTAGACACTCCTAGAGATGTCGGCTCTAGTAAGTAATTATTAAGTGAAGATGACAGGCTAGAGTGGGTTTCAAGTGAACGAAAGAATATAAATAGAGAGTGAGACTCTCTATTTACAATACACACACTCACTCGTTGGGGTGCATGAGTGAGAGAGGAGAAGCTCTCCCAGTGAGAGAGAGAGAGAGACAGAAGCTGTGGAGATCATAATTATGTTTCTGGGTTTTACTTTTGGTGCCGATTCTATCTCTGAGGAAGTTGTGGGGTTTTCACCATTTATGGTTTCCCTAAGGATAAACACTGTGTTCATTGTCTCTTGTGTTTGATTGTTGTGCTTGTTATTCTCTCAGTTAAAGATCCTAATATAATGCTAGCTTAATGATAAAAATCTAACAGAGATGAAGGATTCCAAACCAAACCCTAGCACTCATCTCACACTGAAAACCCTAGATGAAGCTACAATAAGCCTTCAACATCTAGAATCAAGCCAGGATGTTGCTAACCTTCCAAACATTGAGCTGCTGAATAAAAGATAAGCAAACATAACTTAAAAGCACAATTTTGGAGGCTGCTTAAAAAAATTTTGCAGAACAGGGATTTCGGTGGCTTAGGTAGACGCTGAAGTAGTTCATTAGCCACCAAAAGTAGTGCTTTTAGTAGCTAGCAGACCCAACATTTTGATCCCTTAACCACTAAAAGAAGAAAGAGGCACAGGATCAAATTTTTTCATGAAGGACCGGTTTTGGGAAAACATAAATAGATCAGGGATGAAGTATAAAGATGAAGGGCACTGAAGAACAACATCAAGGAAGGTATGCTTCAGTTTTGCAGTTGCATAAAGGAAGAAAGGGTCACAAACACTAAATTGTCTAGTAAAACAGTGAGTTATCTAGTAGAGAACCAGTGGCAATTTATTCCCAGTACTCACTTCAGTTATCAAAAGGTTAAAACAGTGAACGAGTTCTACAGTTAGATAGATTAGTAGTTCAATTAGGGTTTTTTGACCTAATTATGCAAAAACAATTATTTTGTCTAATTTTAGTAAATTAGATCCAATTTTCAGGATCTGAATATTTTTGTAAAGGCTATAAAGCCTGAGACTTATGTTATTGAAAGGGTTCGACTTCGAGGACTTGTATACCATTACTATTTTCAATATTCTCATATTGCTCATGACCTAATATAATCTCTTTTGCTATCATATGTTCATCTTCCATTTCTTGTCTATTCTGTGCTTATGCTTGAATGTGTTATTCAGGTTTATTTAGATTAATTGATGTCTAATAGCTATCATCCTATTGGCATATTGATGATTTGAATTATAAGTACTTTCCTTGTTATGATTATCCATTTATATATATCTGTTTTATGTATGAATCTGCTAGCATGATAAGTTCTCCATCTCTGCACCATATTATCAAACCTCTAAATAGTGCTAGTTAGAAGCCTTATCCCTGATTGAGTTTCATGCATGTATTCAAAGTGTGAGGTCTTGTAGGTCACCTGGCTTGATCCACTTAGAAAACCATAAAAAAATTTAAGTTACTAGAAATCCTCGAGCTACAACCTATAGGAGTTTCCTAGAGTGATAACAAATTGGTGCCGTTACCGGGGAGACAAGATTGAAGCTCGGCTTCCCTGGGAGACAACATAGATCCTGCTTTGATGATAGACAAAGTTTGGAAACTATTCAGGTTGTAATCATCTATCTGGTGACTCCATTGAATTAAGGTGGCTTCAAGAAGACCAAGTACCAGAGAAAACCCTCAAGGGCTACTAGCAACACCTGTTTAAGATCCAGAAGAGATTTTGAGAAGAGCTAGGGCTTCACTAAGGCAGACCAATAGTGCTGCAAAGGAAGCTACATCAGGTATTTCAAGAAATATTCCTGCTATTATTTCTTCTGCTGAAACATTTAATTCTCAATAATTTATAAATACATCAGAATATTTTAGGGTTTGGGTATCTTCAAGCACTGCTGCTTGTGAAGATCCAATCCCTGGTGACTCCATTGGGATAAGTTTACCACCATCACTCTTTCAGCTACCACCTACATCAGTATTACCTTCTTCCACCCTTTCCATAACCATTTCCAACATGGATGCCCCTCTAACCAAAATGGAAAGCATCCTAGTAGCTAGGTATGCCCCCCTAAATTTACCTAACCCCCTCTCGGCCATGCCCACTGGAGACTATCTCAAATACATGCCTAAATTTATAGGAGAGGGATATTTCATAGTTGAAGAAAATCTAAAGGAATTCTACAGTTATGCTGAGAACATAAATACAGAATAGGAAGATGTGTGGACTAGGGTTCTTATGCAAAGCCTAGATGGTCAGGCTAGGAAATGGTTCAAAGAACTGCCTGCTGGATCAGTAGCAGGCATTGAAGCCCTATATGACATCTTTCTAAAGCATTGGGGAGAGAGGAGAGACCACCTCTATTATATCACCAAGTTTAGCAACTTGAAAAGAGAGAATGGGGAGTCTGCCTCCAACTTCACCAAGAGGTTTAACATATGTCCAACAAGATCCCCACTGAGATCAAGCCCACTGATACCTCATCTAGAATCACTTATGCAAATTCCTTTGACTCTAATTTCTACCCGCTTCTCAGAGAGAGGAGATCTACCTCCCTATCACTCATGCAGGATGTTTCCCTAGAGGTAGAATCTAACATTGTAGCATCTCATAAGGTCAAAGGAAAGATAGATAGGAAGAAAAAACCCATAGATCCTATTGGGGCTTCTTCATTAGAGAACAAGATTGACAAAATGGCCAAACTGTTAGATAATTTGACTACTGAAATGTCCAAGCTAAAGGACCGAGGGCAGATACCTGTGAGAGGTAAAGGGCCAAGTGATTTTCTTCCCCGAAACCCAAATTTTGTCCCTTATAGAAGAGGCAACCCCTCAATCCAGATCCTCAGAAGGGAAAGGAATCAAGTTGAAGATCAGAGAATCAGAGCTCCCTTTCAAAATGTTGCACTAGAGGAAGAACCATATTTCATTCAGGAAGAAGGAGAGGCTGAAGACTACATCAACTGCATGGAGGATGAAGTTGACTATTCTTTTTTTACACGGACACAATATGAGGAAGCCTTAATTGATGAGAACATCAATGAAGAAGTAGTATATCAGGCAGATGGTCAAGGAGGTTATAATATGAGGTCCAGGATGATTGCTCCCCCCTAAGAAGAATGTTGTTCCTGCAAAGCATCCTGCTGCACCAGCTAAAAGGTTACTGTTATACCAAAGAAAATGGTTGTCATTCCTAAACAGTTGCAAAAACTAGTACATTCATCAAACTCTGATCCTATCCAACTCAAAGCTTCAGTAGAAGAGGTAAGGTTTCTTGATAAACTACATTATTCTTTCAACCTTGAGTCAAAGATTCAGAAATTGAAGATCCCTTTCCCATTAATAGAGATAATGAAAAACGATGCATTCAAATCTTCAATACTGAAGTCCCTTCAACCGAAGATACATATGGATAATAACTTTGTCAATATGCAAGATGATAAACCTATTTTAACCCTAGGCCCTATGATTGAAGAGCTAAATGATTATTTCCCACCTCTCTACATATCTTTGAATATCCATGATAAATTCCTTCATAACTGTCGGCTGGACTCAGGAGCTTCCCATTACCTAATGCCAAAAGCTGTGATGGATGAGCTTGGCCTCAACATTACAAAACCCTACCATGATCTATTCTCCTTTGACTCCAGAAAGTTCAAGTGCTTGGGCTTCATCAAAGACCTTGTCGTAAACCTATCTCAGCTACCCTAAAAAATCATCGTGATGGACATTGTAGTGGCTAATATTCCTCCTAAATTTGGTTTCTTACTATCTTGATCATGGAGTAAAAGGATAGGTTGTACCCTTCATATGGACCTTACATATGCTACAATCCCAATGTTTGGAGGGGATACCAAGAGAATTTATAGAGAGAATCAGATTGCCTACATCATAAGCAATGAAAAGAATTCAGTTAACCACCCCATATATGCAATAGAAACAAATTTTGGGTCATGCATTCTACAAATATATGATTCTCAGCAAACACTAGTCCAGCTTACTAAGCTCACCTATCAGCAGCCCAAAGAAGTGACTAAATCAGTTTGGAGCATGTATTTTGATGGGGCTAGCACTCAAAACTCAGCAGGTGCAAGTGTAGTATTGATCTCTCCATCCAAAGAGAATATTCATCTGTCTTATAAGCTTGATTTTAAAACCACTAACAATATAGCAGAATATGAAGCCTTGCTGTTAGGAGTGAAATCTACCAAGGAAATGGTGATCATGTGCATGAAAATCTTTGGAGATGCAAACCTTATTATACAGCAGGTCAACAACACCTTTCAAGCAAAAAATGTCAGACTAAAGGCTTACAGGGAGGAGGTATGGAAACTCAGAGACTCCTTTATGGTTTTTGAACTATCATATATACCCAGGGCTATGAATCACCTGGTTGATTCCCTTATTGTCTCCGCAAGTATGTTTATTCCCCCTTTACCTCCTAGGCTCAACTATGACATTCAAGTCAAGTACAGACCTTCCTTACGAGATAATGTAAAATTTTGGAAAGTGTTTGAGAGTGATGATGAACTTAGTAGATTCCTCCAAGTAGTATATGAATTCTTTGATATGCATATAGATCAAGAAAACCAAAACATGGAAGAATCCCAACCACTCAAGTTGAAAGATAAAGTAGCTGATAAGAGTATTGTTCAATGACCCAGTAATTATATACCTCGAGGTCTGGTACCCTTGGAAGAGCTATTCAATCATAATTATATCCCTCTCAAACCTACCAAAAAGGAGAAATACCTTGATGTCCAAGAGAAAAAAATAGGTAGCCAAAGCCATCCAAAAGTTATAAATTTGTCCACCGAGTTGACTGCTGATCAGAGGTCCAAATATTGTGGCCTCATAAAATAATTTGTTGATATCTTTTCCTGGGACTACACTGACTTAAAAAACTATGACACCAATATCATCCAACACAGAATTCACTTGGAGAAGGACACCATCCCTTTCAAATAGAAGCTCAAATCCATCATTCCTCTCCTACTACCTGTAATTTAAAAATAAATCCATAAGCTCCTCAAAGCCAAAATCATAATTCCCCTCAGGTATTCTAAACAGATTGCAAACTTAGTGGTGGTAAGAAATAAGAACGGGGAGATTAGGTTATATGTGGATTTCAATCAATATGAACAAGTGCTCCAAAAAAGACAACTATCCACTACCCAAGATGGAACACCTGTTGCAAAGAGTCTCAGGGGCTAGTGTCATGTAATTTCTAGATGGTTTCTCTAGATACAACCAAGTTGTTGTGCACCCTGATGACCAAGAGAAGACTTCTTTTACCACTCCCTAGGGCACTTTCATGTATGCCAAAATTCCATTTGGACTGATGAATGCTGGGGCCACTTTTCAGGGATCCATGGACCTAGATTTTGTAGGATTGAAAGACAAATTTGTGCTTATATACCTGGATGACCTCACTATTTAATCTCACAGCCATCATGAACATTTGTAGCACTTGAGGAGGGTATTTCTAAAATGTAGGAGGTTTGGGGTATCAGTCAACCCTAAGAAGTCCCAATTTTAACTCAGCGAGGGGAAACTTTTAGGTCCCATAGTCTCAGATGAAGGTGTGAATATTGATTAGGTTAGGGTTGAAGAAATCTAGAAGTTGT
This sequence comes from Pseudotsuga menziesii, assembly GCA_001517045.1. Classification (NCBI taxonomy): domain Eukaryota; kingdom Viridiplantae; phylum Streptophyta; class Pinopsida; order Pinales; family Pinaceae; genus Pseudotsuga; species Pseudotsuga menziesii. Next base: position 100,539 of record LPNX010482030.1, read on the forward strand.
CCATACCTAGGTCAAAAAGGGATATTCAGTCCTTTTTCGGTAAGATAAATTTTGTCAGGAGGTTCATCCCTAACTTTTCTAAGTTGGTAAAGCACATAACATCTATGTTGAAAAAGGATGCAGAAATAAAATGGAATGACCAGGAAAGAAGCTCTTTTGAAGACATCAAGAAGGCTATCATGGAAGCCCCCACCCTAATTAGTCCGGACTATACCAAGATTTTTTACATATTCTCATTTGCATCCTATGACACAGTGGCAGCTGTGCTATTACATAAAGATGATCAAGGTCTTGATCATCCAATTGCATTCTTCAGCAAGACGTTGAGGGATGCTGAACTGAAGCATGATCCCATTGAGAAGTAGGATTATGCTCTCATCAAGTCATTGAAAACTTTCAGGATTTACATTCTACATGGAAAAGTCCTTTCCTATGTCCTTCCAGTTGTTCTAAAGGATGTTTTGACTCAGCCTGACATTGATGGAAAGAGAGCTAAATGTATTTCCAAGTTTATTGAGTTTGACATAGAGGTAAATCCCACCAAGCTCATAAGAGGCCAAGGTCTGGCCAAACTCATGGCTAAATAAAACTGTGAACTAATGGGGATTAAATTCACTTGTTTAAATTCCACAAATTTGCAAATTGAAGTAGCAGCAGAAGTAGTTTAGGATTAGAATGGCATTCAACAAGTGGCTAACATCTTGTCCTCATGTGAGTGGTACTCAGGTATTATTCATTTGCTGCAAAAATTAGAGCTTCCTCCTGGTCTCAGTCCAAATCAAGCACAAGCTCTTAAACTAAAGTTTGTTAAATTTTGTGTAATAGATAAACTGTTGTATTGGAAAGATCTGTCTTGTGTTTTGTTGAGGTGTCTAGATAAATAAGAATCACTTCAGGTCATGCATCACTTTCATTCAAGCACATGTGGAGGCCATCATTACTGGAATACCACAACCCACAGGATTCTGAGGGCTGGGTACTATTGGCCTATCCTTTCTGTTTATGTGTGTACCTTTGTGAGAGCCTTTGACTAGTGCCAAATATTTATAGGGAAGCAATAGCTCAGATCCTTGCCCATTAGGCCTATTGTAGTGAATGGGCCTTTCCAGCAATGGGGTCTAGATTTCATAGGTGAAATAAATCCCTCATCCATTGGTCAGCATAAATGGATCCTAGTAGCCATAGACTACTTCACCAAGTGGATAGAGGCAATACCCACCAGGAATGCAGCTCATCAGGTCATCATGAATTTTTTATATGAGAATATCTTTATCAGGTTTGGCTTCCCAGTAAGATTAGTGACTGATAATGCACCAACTTTTAAATTCATGGAATTGGTTAACATGTGTGAGTCAATGGGAATTTAGTTGGTGCATTCCACATCTTATTACCCTCAAGGCAATGACCTGGCTGATTCATCCAACAAAAGCCTAGTGAGGATCATCAGAAAACTACTGGAGACAAATCAGAAAAGTTGGGATTTTAAGCTAAAGTTTGCTTTATAGGATGATAGGGTAACAGACAAGAGATCTATAGGAACTTCACCTTTCAAATTACTTTATGGTACTGAGGCCATTTTTCCCATTCAGCTAATTCTACCAGTACCAAATTATTTTAGGGGGAGGAAGATGAACTAAATGCTATGTTAAGGAGGATGATGGATTTGGTGGATTTGCAGCAAGTCAGGAAACAAGTGATAGGAAAGTCGGAAGCTCATCAACAGAAGATCAAGGTCATGTTTGACAAAAGGGAAAAAGTGGACAACTTTTAGGTTGGAGATTGGGTCCTCAAGTGGGATACTGTCAAGCAATACAAAGGAAAACATGGGAAGTTTGACTCTCTATGGATTAGCCCTTTTGTGATAGATCAAATACAGAAGAAAAACACCTTCAAATTGCAAAATCTGGAATTGGAGGAGGTGTTTGATGGCCTAGTAAATGGGCGATTTCTGCAACTCTATTTTATTTGAGGCTCTAAGGCCTTGTTATTGTAAAATATTAGTTAGTAGGTTGTTTTTTCTTACAAAATAAACCCCATGCCCAATGGAACAGTAGATGATAGTTTTAAGTTTTTTAGTTGTTTTCCAAGAAAGGCATTTTGGTCTGGGATTCTTGGGACCTCACAGGAAGGTTCCCATCCCCAAGTATGAGCCAGATGTTATCTCCCAAAATAAATTTATTTTTGATAGGATGAAGAATTCAAGTCATGTTATGAAATATTTAAAGGTGACTAACAAATTGAGGATCTATGGTTTTTCTATATTTGATAAAATTGAATGTTTTAGCTTTCGGTGGCTTAGGCAGGTTTTTCAACAGCTCATTAGCCACTGAAAAGCTTTGTTTAGGAAGCTAAAAGTTTAATACAGGATCAGGGTTAACCACCAAAAGCTGGCCCAATCAGTTATTTTTTTAAATTACTTTCGGTTGCTTAGGAGAGGCTTTCAAATAGCTCATTAGCCACTGAAAAGTGTGGGTTTCAGCAACTCAGCAAACGGTTGAAGGAGGGTGTTAACCACCAAAAGCAAGTGAAACACATTGGGGAAAAAGTAGGTTTTGGTGGCTTAGGAGAAAGTGTTGATGGTTCATTAGCCACCAAAAGGCCTATCTTTTCGCAGTTTAAAAGAGGAGATCTAGAGAGACTATAATCCACCAAAAGCTAGTTTTATAACACCGTTTGGAAATAGCATTTCGATGGCTTAGGAAAATAGGTCAGCGGTTCATTAGCCAATGAAAGCTGAGATTTTGGAAGCTAGTAGACAAAATCCCAGGGACACTTAACCACCGAAAAGGATGAAAGAAGAAACGGTTAGTTGCCAATAAAATCAAGGCTCGTCAGCACAGTAGAAATCATGAGAGGGAACATAAACCACCGAAAAGACAGGAAAACTGCATCAAGGCGTAAGTAAATCACTGAGGAGGTTGTTGTTTAGCTGATGAGGACCGATGAGACTTGAAACCCTACTCTTCCCTCCATCTGTCCAACGAACTGCAGAAGATCTCCAATGGGTATCCAGTTTACATTAAACATGATTAATGGGCAAGTGGTCTCGAAAATATCACCAAAGGCCATCATCCTCTCACCCAAGCATTTCTCATGTAGTTAAAACCCTCATAATTAGTGCCCAATCCTCCAATACACTCCACCTTCGATTGTATCAATCCTCACCAATAGAAACCACCTATGAAAGTCATCCTGCTAAGAAACCACCTTTGAGTGTCAACCTGCTAAAAAATCACCTTTTAAAGTCAACCTACTAAAAATCTTCCATAGAAGTTGAATTGAATTTTTGCAGGCACTCAGGATCACATTCAACAAAATGAATAAGGAAGGGCCTGTTCTCAGGAAAGAATTGGGAGACATCAGCTACCTAGAAGCACATCCAGAAGTCTGCCAGTTTTTCAAAGATGTTGGCTGCTACAAATTTTGTGAGAAAGTTCAAGGTTCACACTAGCAGGTGGCTGAGGCATTTGCTCTCTCTTTCGATGGATCCAAGGAACTCATAGGTAAGGAGTAATTCATGGTGGATGAAACCCTAATTGTAGAAGTGACTGAACTCCCTAGAACTAGGGAGAAGTGGTTTAAAACCACCATTACAAAGGATGTGGAGTTCAGATCTTATTTGAATCCTGAACATAGAGGAGTGGTGTGTAAGAAAAGTGTCTGATCCACATGGCTAGAAGAAAGGTGGTAGTAATTCCTGAAAATGATTGTGGTCTATATAACTTGTGAAGGAAGATACAACAGGGCCATGATTTAGCATTTCAAACTAATGAACCACTTCATAGGAAAGATCCCACTGAATTTACCTTTCTACTTACAAAGGAGCCTAGAAAAAATGGCACACCAGGTGAAGGCTCAACCAACTAAGATTGATGGAAGATTGTCTCACCATGGTCTTATCCAACTCCTTATCCAAGAATTGCTGAAGAGGAAAAATATTGCATGGGCACATTTTCTGTTTTGGAATGGTTTTGAAACAGGCCTACAACCAGAAGAGAAGGGGAAGTCTCCTTTGAAAAAGTTTAGCACCCCAAGGAGTGGGAAGAGGAAGAGAAGGGATATCTCCACAACAATAGAAGAACAACCTCCTTGCTCTTCTAAAACCAAGTAGGTCAAAAAAACCTAGATTTCAGTGAAAAGGGCCAGGAAATCACAGCACATAGTGGGAACATTTTGAACCTGCCCTACTCAGATTCAAAAGAGGAAAGAGAAGAAGGTGTTGACCTAGTAGTGCAGGTTGTAGCAGAGAATGAAGAACTCCCTTCACCTACACCAAAAGAGAAAGATGAACCAGTAGAGAAGGATTCCTCTAGAAATCCCAGGACCAGTGGCAGTTTATTCCCAGTACTCACTTCAGTTATCAAAAGGTTCAAATAGTGAACAAGTTCTACAGTTAGATAGACTAGTAGTTAAATTAGGGTTTTTTGACCTAATTATGAAAACCAATTATTTTGTCTATTTTTAGTAAATCAGATCCAATTTTTCAAGATCTGAATATTTTTGTAAAGGCTATAAAGACTAAGACTTATGTTATTGAAATTGTTCGACTTCAGGGACTTGTAAACCATTACTATTGTCAAGCTTCTCATATTTCTCATGACCTAATATAAGCTCTTTTTCTATCATATGTCTAGCTTAAATTTCTTGTCTATTCTGTGCTTATGCTTGAATGTGTTATTCAGGTTTATTCAAGTTAATTGATATCGGATAGTTTTCATCCTATTGGAATATTGATGATTTGAATTATAAGTACTTTCCTTGTTATGATTAGCCATTTATATATATATATTTTATGTATGAATCTTCCAGCATGATAAGTTCTCCATCTTTGCACCATATTATAAAACCTCTAAACAATGGTCATTAGAAGCCTTATCCCTGATTGAGTTTCATGCATGTTTTGAGAGTGTGAGGTCTTCTAGGTCACCTGACTTGATCCACTTAGAAAACCATAACAATATTTAAGTTACCAGGCATCCTCGAGCTGCAACCTAGAGGAGTTTCCTGGAGTGATAGCAGAAGCATTAGTCGAGGGATTGGAAAAAGCAATAGAATTAAAAGTAAAAAATATTAAAGTGTATGGAGATTCTGAAATTGTTGTTAAACAAATTTGGAACAAAATTCACTGCATGTCACCTCATTTGAAGGCTTACCAAAATGAATTATGGGATTTATTAATAAATTTTCATGCATTCAACATCTTTTCAATTCCTACAGAAAAAAATGTAGCAACTGACTTGTTAGCTACCTCAGCTGCAAGGTTGGTACCTACGAATAATAGATGTTTGATTGAATTTCTTTTTAGGCCTTTTGTTCCAAAAAACATCACTAATCTGAGGGTGTTTGACGATGATCAATAAATATTGGAATGTTTAACGAATAATGATACATTTAAAGGAGCCATAATAGATGACAAAGAACATCAAGCAGAACTACAGAACTGAAATTTCATTCTGAAAGGAGTAAAAAATTTGGAATAGATGTTTGATTTAGACAACAAGTTCAGAAAGCCAGCAAATGTCAAGACTCATAGCTCGTGTTTACAATTCAAGCTGATAAATCTAGGGACAGAGGCTGTACCCAAATATGTGAATTTGGGGAAGTGTTTTTCACTTGGTGAGCGGAGTAAATTCATCAGTTTATTCAAATAGTATAAAGATGTATTTGCTTGGAATTACGAATACCAAAATATGTATGACACCAAAATTATACAACATGTGAGTCCAATCAAATTTGGATTCAAACCTTACTAGCATCCTTTGAGAAAGATGCATCCCAAATTAGAGCCCTTAATTCAAAGTGAAGTGAAAAAGCTGCTAGATGCTAAAATCATATTTAAAGTCAGACATTCAAAATGGATTTCTAACTTGGTACCAGTGCAGAAAAAGTCTATAGAGATCAGACTTTGCATATATTTCAGAAATCGTAATCGTGCATCAGATAAAGATAATTACCCTATCCCACCCATGGAACAAATACTACAAATGGTCTCAGGTTCTGGATTGTTCTCCCTATTAGATGGATTCTCTGGTTATAATCAAGTATTAGTAGCGGAAGAAGACAGGCTCAAGACCACTTCTAGAACCAAGTGGGGGAATTTTGCATATAGGAGAATTCCCTTTGGACTCATTAATGTTGGAGCAAATTTCCAAAGGGCTATGGATATAGCTTTCCGTGATCTGATTGACCATAGTGTTAGGGTCTATTTAGATGATGTTACAATATTTTCAAAGAAGAGGGAAGAGCATGCATTTCATTTGAAACATATTTTTGAACATTGCAGGAAATATGGCATTTCGTTAAATCCTAAGAAATGTGTGTTTGCAGTCATAGAAGGAAAGAGTTTGGGTCATGTTATTTCTAAAAAAGGGATCTCCATAGACCCAGAAAGGTTAAAATCCATAGAACAGATTCCTTTTCCCCATAATAAAGAAGGTATGCAATCTTTTATGGGGACAATCAATTTTGTGCGAAGGTTTATGCCAGACTTTGCTCAAATCGTCAAACCTTTGTAGAAAATGGTTAAGAAGAGTGTGTAGTTCAAATGGAATGATTAGAAGATGAATGCATTCAACAAGATCAAGACATCTATTTCCCATGCACCATCACCCAAAATTCCAAATTTTGAAAGGGATTTTATTCTGTACACTTTTTCTTTCGATGATTCATTAGCAGAGGTGCTTACACAGAAAGAGGATGGGGAAGATGAGTACCACATATCATTTATGAGCACGAGTCTGCAAGGGGCTGAATGGAACTACCCCACAGTTGATAAACAAGCTTATGTAGTTTTCAAGGCGGTAAAGCAATTTAGGCCATACATACTTAAGAACCACACCAAAGTAATAGTCCCATACCCAGTGGTACAATCCCTTTTTGTACAAAAGGAACTAGGACAAAGAAGCAGTAATTGGGTGACTTCTTTGCAAGAATATGATCTTGAGTTCAAACAAGCAACCATAATTAAAGGACAAGGACTCTATAAGCTGATGGCGGAGTGTCAAAACAATGAATATAACAGATGGGATAATGAATTTGAATTACACATGGTGGATGTATGTCCTCTATTCACATCTCCAGACTCCTGGTATTTGGGATTTAGTCCATTATCTTCAATAAGGATATTTTCCGGAGCATTGGAGTCCCAAGCAAATAAGGGCATTACGTCTAAAATTAGCCTTATATCAGATTATTGATGGAGTGTTGTTTAGAAAGAACTACGATGGATTCTTTCATAGATGCTTGGAACATGAAGATGCAAAGAAGGTTTTAGCAGAATGACATGATGGACTTGCTGGAGGTCACTTTTCAGGAGACACAACAACACACAAGATTCTTAGAGTTGGATATTACTGGCCGACATTGTTTAAAGATGCCCATTCTCATGTTAGAAAGTGTGATACTTTCCAAAGGAGCGTTGGGAGGAAAGCCAATGTAGCAGGACCATTGAAACCAATAATTATCTCAAAACCATTTGAACAATGGGGAATTGACATTATTGTAGCAATAAATCCAAATTATTCATTGCAGCATAAATACATTCTGACGACAACCAATTATTTCACCAGATGGGTATAGGTCATTCCGTTACAAAAAGTAAACAAGGATGTAGTTATGGATTTCTTACAGAACCACTTATGACCAGTTTTGGAGTTCCAATTTCCTTGGTTTTTGATAATGCTTCATATTTTTCATCTATTAAATTGACTTCATTTTCTAATGAAAAGGGAATTAAGCTACACTATTCTACAAACTATTATCCGCAAGGAAATGGTTTAGCAGAATCCAAAAATAAAAACCTGATTAGAATTTTAAAGAAAACAGTTATAGAAAAACAAAGGAGCTGGCATCTAGCTTTGCCTAATGCACTCTGGGCTGATAGAGTCACACCCAAGAACTCCTTAAGTGTGTCATCCTACACTCTTGTCTATGGCAAAGAAGCTATCCTCCCTCCTAATAATCTATTTCCATATTCCATAGTAGCCAAAGACTCTAGGGGTACTGATAATGAAGTTCTGCAAATCATAATTCACAATCTGCTGAAGTTAGAAGAGTCCAGGACCAAATCCCAAGAGAGTTTTAAACATCAACAAGAAATGGTGAAGAGATGGTTTGACAAACACAAAGCTGGAAAAAAGGAGTTTGAGGTCGGTGATTTGGTTCTTAAGTGGTATCACCCGCATGATGAGAAGGGAAATCACACTAAATTCCACCAACTATGGATAGGCCCTTTTCAGATTGCAACGAAGATAGGCCTCTCGACTTACAAGTTGCAAGACTTATGGGGGTTGGAGGAGAACTTGCCAGTAAATGGTTTAGTTCTCAAGCCTTATTTTTCTTAATGGTTTTGATTTTGTTTTCTTGTATATAAATAAATGGTTTGATTTGTTTTGTTTACTTTAGATTAGTTTCAGTTGTTTTACATTTAATTTCTCAAGTTTGATGATTCATATATTTTGGTTTGTTTATGTTTCAATAAATCAGTACGAATTTTGGTTTTGGAGTTCATCAGCGTTCTGGATAAACTGAACTCTTTGATCAAATACTGCCTGCTATTTACCCATGCGAAATGTCTAAGGATTATTCAAGACTAGAAGATTATCTGAATGGATTATGAACACATTTGAAGTCCTGATTAATCCCTGTAAAATAACTAAGGATAGAAAATTCTAGAATACTATTTTGAGGCTCCATTCATTTCACACTAAATACTTTCCTAAGGGTGTAACATCAAAAGACCCATGGAAATGAAGCAAGGTAAACAGTGTATTATTTTTAAATGATCCCTTGCCAAAGTCTAAAGTCAAAAGGCTAGCAAGAGTCAAAATCTCCCAAGAAGAAAATATGTACCAAAACACATGTTGAACCACATCAGTATGATCAAGATTGCCAAAGTTCTTCTCTGTCCGTGAGCTAAAATTAAAATATCTCTCACACAAAAGGACACTATGGATAGAGGATCCTAAATTAAAATTCAGAAAGAAAGCAATCAAGGAGGACTCAAAAGGACAAAAGTCCAGAAGCACCAAAAGAGTGAAAATTGGCATGGGAATCAGGAACAAATGGATATATCTGTTTACCATATGTTACAATCCTGTTGTTTCTAAGTTGGAAGCTACCCAAAGGCAAAGGTAAAATAAAACTCATATCCTCGGCCTCAAAAGAGTTATCCAGATTTTGAAAGCCCGGTTCTTCTTTCTTTAATTGGACTATCATTAATGTTTAAAGTTCATAAATCTTGCATTCTAAGAATCCAGATATCTTGATGAAATATAATAAAGTGACATCACCAAAATAGTCTGCTGTCTCAAAGGATAATTTGTTCAGAGATCTGTGTCCACCAGGTAGTCGCCAATTGTTGCAGCTGGAACTATTTTCCCTGAAAAAAAATTATTTTTAGGGTCCCCCCTTTTTCTTTTAGTGTTTAGACAGGTTAAGGATTTCCATGATTTTTACCAAACTCTGCCTGTGGCTTATTGTTTTTGAAAAAATTGAGTTTTTTGTCTACTTCTATCAGATGCCTAGTCAACTAGATTTTCAATGCATCGGATGCTTAGTTAACTACCGTTCTGGTATGCCCATCAGAAGCCTTCCTAAGTCTGATCCAATGTATCGGAATTCATTTTGTCTATGGTCTTAGAGATAGTCTACCGATTTTTTAGAAGTCTAGTATCAATCATCTCTAGTGAGTCAGGTTTTTGTTTTACTATCTTTATCCGATATCCAATTAAGTTGGTGATCTCCTAGTCGGCTGGGTATATGGGAATGTGTTGAAAGTTTAGTGTTTTCGATGATCCCGTTACGGAGGTCTAGTGTCAAGTCTATCTGCTGCTTCATGATGTCCTCACTGATATCGATATATATTAGTTTTTTCACTTGCCGATGTGTGTTTTCATTTGATGTCCCAGGTGTGAAAATCAGAATCAATCCGACGTTGCGGTTTCTCCTGGTAGTTTGCTTCTGATGTAAGGTTAAATGTTTCTTTCCTGCTGGGTTAATTGAATCCTCTTGTGGTCAAGCTTATAAAGCCGTAGAGCTCGTATGAATTGTCACTTTCATCGTAGAGGTTATCCAGTTGATTCTGCACCACTATCGATTTCCTATGAGTTTCCTTCGCTAGCAGAGGTCATTGTCTGTTCAGGTTTCCCGCCACATCATCTCTAGGTAGGATTCGCTCAAGTTTTTTATGCCCAGTATTTTATTTATTTTTGATAGCATGGATTGATAGGATTAGGTTTTCTGTGGGAGGGTTAGGTATTTTTATAGGGAAGGATTTTTTTGTTTTTCCTGTGGTGGGGGTTGTTTTTCTCTCTCTAAGGTTCACCTTGTGTCTTGGTGAACGCTTTTTCATTTTGACCGGTTATTTTTCTCACCCAGTCTCTATGCGGCCATGAGTGCACCCTTGAAATTTGTTTGGGAAGTAAGGGAAGGGTGCAGACGAGTGTTTCATCGTCTGCACCACCCCATTCATTCTTGCATCAGTTTAAAACCTAGTCTACATGGAAATTTCTTAAGGAGTAATGTATTCCCATGGGATGTAGGAGAAGCACATATGATGAGGGGTTTTGGGGTTTCTAGTAGTTGGCGGTTTTAAGGTTTACTTCCTCGGTTGATTTTTACCCATAGAAACAAAGGGCGTTGCTGAAGATTTGAAGTTTTCCCTAGTAGAGGTTTTAGCATTCCATAGGGTTTGTAGGGTTTTTTGTGTTTTCCTCTCGCCCCAAAGGCTCATTTATTTGATACAAGAAAGCTAGCCAGCATGCATATCAATGGGATGGTAATTTCTGATTGTTTTGTTGATTTTCAATACATATTTTGCAAGGATTAAATAGACTGAAATCGTGTTGCATGATTGTTATAGTCTAATTATCAGTACAAAAATATGCTACGAAAGAAGAAGACAAAGGCCCAAGCAGCTGAGGAAGAACCGGAAGTAGAGATAGTAAACAAAGTGGAAGTTATTTATGAAGATACTAAAGCCACTACTTGAGTAGATCCGGAGTATAAATGGGGAGGGGTATACAGGATGATTTCAAACCAGAGCGTTCCAGAAGCTGGGTTTGAAGATATGCCTATATATACAAATATTGAGAGATCAACCATTATGAAAGTGGAAACCAAACCTAAACTTTTCCCATGTTCAGAGGTGATAGGGTGGATTATTCCTAGGGCCAGTGTAACAAGGATGATATTGTCCAACACCAAGAGGTAGGGTTGTGTAGCATATAGCCCAGCATATGTGTCTATGGCTTACAAATTACCAACACCACAAACCTATTTGACTGAAAGTTGGTTAAAGGAGATAAATCTAGATATGGTGGAAACAGTTAAGAAGATGATGATCCCAGGTAAAGACTTTCGTACAAGGCCTTCTGGAGAGTATGAAACATCAACCCTCCGTACTCCATATAGGTTCATTTCTTTGATGCTAAACATAATTTTCAGGAGGGTTAATGGAAAAAGATTTAAAATAGGTTGGGTACCAGTGATATTTTTTGTCACCACCCAAGGTACAATCCTTAATTGGGAAAATATAGTGTCCAACACTCTGTCAGATTGTATAAGTGCAGCATTGGGAGGAGTATCCCAGAAGAAGATAGAATTTTACATGAGTTTGATATTGATTGATTGCAATTTATGTACTCATCCATTCCCAGCATTAATGTGCCAATGGGATAAGGACCGGGCCCCTGTGTATGCTGCCTATAAATTATTCTGGGCTCACAAATATTATAGCCATTACAAGGAGATTCATGATAACTTCATCATGCCATTGTATACATTAATTTTCTTGGTTGAATTTAATTGTATGTCAGAGGAAGCCTTGGAAGTTGTGCAAAACAATTGAAACTATTATTTGACAGAAGATGGTTTATATTTAAGAATGTGTGGTGGTTTAACAAGATCCCCTTCCCTTCTATTGAAGTATGCTACAGACTATGTGATACATAAAGAGGCTATGAGACAACTGTACATTGATGGAGTGGGAATTTTCCTTTTTTGAGCAGAAGAAGGCAATATATCCTGTAGTCCCCTTTTTTGTAAGAATTTACAAATTTTCAAGGGAAAAAACTGTAGTGGAGTTTGTTAAGGAGTTAGAGTATTTTTACTTGGGTGAAATGAATTTCCATAGGAATGACTCTTAGGATAAAGTTGATGATTATTGCACAGTAGTGGGAGTGCATTTTGAGTATACAAATTTATGGGATAAAGATGAATAGATCTTCTGGAATGCTAAAAACATGACAGCTCTGAAAAAAAATTCAAACAAAAGATAAATACTGTAGGTGGAAAGGGAAAAGCTACTGATAAACTCAAAAGGAAGGAAGAAGATGCAGCAAAGAGAATGCAGGAAAAAGCTCATAGGCTAGTGCAAGAAGCAGAGAACTGGTTGCGAGCTGAAGAAGAAAAAATGAAAAAAAAAACTGAAGAAGTGGCAAAGAAGATAGAAGAAGAAAAGAAAAGAAAGGAGGAAGAAGAAATACTGAAAAGGAAGAAAGAAAGTGAAGGATTGAGGTTAGAAGATGCTAATAAGGAAAAAGAGCAAGTAGAAAAGGCAGTGGAAGAATCAAGAATAGAGACACAAGAAGAACAAGAACCTACTGATCCATTCAAAACTGTTGTTCCATCTAGTAGTAAAGAAAGGGAAAATCCTCTGACACTATCTGGAATTTAACTAATTATTTTTATTCATATAGAAGGACAAGAAGTACTCAATATGAACACCATTTACTATGATAAGGTACAAAAGAGGATTGTAATATAGGAGTGATGGTGACTGATAAAGCAGTGGTTCACAGTACCAATGAAGATACACGATTAATGGCAAGAGCTGGGGTAGCCCTATCCCTAGCCACTGAAGATAATGTGGACAGAATAATGATGGATCTCGAGCAGTCCCAGAACAAGGTCGCACAGTTAAAAGAGACCTTAAAAAAGGAGAGAAGTGAAAGTCAGAGCTTGAAGAGAAAATATGAAGATATGATCAGTGAAGTTAAGGTATCCAAGGCAGAGTGTCAGACTCTACAGATAGATAAACATGATTTGGTGCTATCTACAGGAAATATAGAAAAAGAATCCCAGGAAACCTTAGTAGATTTTGGTAAACCACAGCAAGGGTATCAGGTTTTAGAAGCCGAAAGAGATACTCTGAGGCTATCAGTTGAAGAGTTGAATAAGGAAAAGGGGAAGTTAGAAGATAAAGTGACAGAACTAGAAGTACACAGAACCAATGCGGAATGGAAATCCAAGTTGTATGAAACTCAGATAGTAGCCCTGGAAGATCAAAAGAATTCATTAGAAGTTTCATTGAAGATAGCAATGGAGCAGGAAGCCAATTTTGAACATTTAAATAAGCATGCTCTCATGCTCAGAAATAAGATTCATCAAATGCATCTTCAAATGGTGGAGGAAAGGTTTAAGGTTCAACAGATAGAAACAAGAGTGTTAGAAATTATAAATACAGCTTCCTATTTCTTGGATAGGACACAAGATATCTTAGAAGCTCTACAGGAAAGAATGACATGGGTGGAAACAAGTAAGGATCCTACCATAGATGTACCTCCCAAATACCTGGAGATGATAAATCTAGAGTATGAGCTGATCAAGTTTGCTAGAAAAAGCAGAAGAATAGCTAGTAAAGGCAGTGAGGAAGATGAAGTGTGCCTATGTAGAATTCTATATAAGAGTCCTCTTAACTTAAAATCAGTGTCATATTTCTGCTAGTAGGAGACTAGAGCTGCTGCCAGAGCATGAAAATTTTTAGAAGCAATTGCGGGACCGATGCAGTGAAGGTGAATAGGCCATTAAGTTAGTGAAGAAAATAGATGAAGAGGTGCTTAAAACTGAAATAGAACATGTGGTAGTTAGCAGTCACTTACTAGAAGACCAACTTCACCTGATTTCGGAAAGAGTGGCGAGTATAAAAGATCAGGATGCTAAGCATGAAATCAATATCAGATTTCTAGAACCTTCTAGTTTTGAAAACATAGCAGCAGATGCCAATGCATGGAGGAAATTTATAAATGAGCAAGCGGAGCCATCTTAGTTGGATTATTTAGAAATTTTTTTATATAATATATTGTATTTTAAGTCCATATACTAAAGGACAAAATTTTGTAAAGGAAAGGTTAGGGGAAGCCCAAAAGGCAACCAAGGAAACTCAAGAGTTTTTACTTTTTGTATAAATATAGGCAAGCTTTATGTATAGAAGGACCTTTTTTCAGACTATCTTTGTGCAAGGTTATTGTAAGAAGAAATATTTTATCTTATAATAAAGAGTTATATTTTCGAATAGAGAAAGAACTGTGGGGTTTCAAATGCTTGACATGGACTAGTTGGATGTGAACCATTTCTATTTTAGCTTGTTTCTATGAACTGTGAGATCATTCTAACTTATGAATTCTTTCATGTTATGAATGTGCTCATATTTATTTATGTGAAATTTCGACAATCATATATGAGTAATGAATGTTTTAATAAACAATGAGCTATCTCTTTGTTTATCTGTCTATTTATATTCGTGTATTCAGAAATATTAACAGCTATATGTAGTATTCTAAATGCATGTGATATAATACATTACTCATTATTAATTATAGTATTGCTCCATAGGGATATATTAGATAGTCTTAGTTAGTTTTCTTTGTTTATGATCTAGAAGGGAGAGAGGTAAGACAAGAGGTAAGAACCTGTGCATCACATTGTGACACTCCTCGTTATCTCTATCGACTGCATTTAGCAGGGCACTTTCATATCATACCTAAACATAAAACTAAAAAATACAATTAAACGGTGGACCGGGCTGCAATCAGTAAAACAAGCTTTAACTCTTACTTGACCTACAGTAGTCAGACCGTAAACCAGACAGATTCCCCATACCAAATAATAACGAGCTAATTGGGAATGCTTATTAGGGAGAATACCTACTATTTTTACCTGCTATTTTCCAAGCCTCAACACACCAAAATTCCCGGGTTGGATCCATCCATTGTTGAGCACTAGATCGACACATGGCATGATGTGGTCCCTAAACACCAAAAACAACGGCCAATCCATCCCTCCAAAGCTGCTGCAGTCAAATCTGAAATTGAGAAGCTGCGCACAGCCAAGTTAATTTACCCCATTTCTTACACAACCTGGGTTTCAAATCCCATTCCCGTAAATAAAAAATAGGGTACCATCCGCGTTTGTATAGAATTTAGTGATTTGAATTGGGCCTATCCCAAAGACAACTTCCCAACACCCTTCATTGATGCGTGCGTCGGACATGAAGTATTTTCCTTCATGGACAACTTTTCCAGATATAACCAAATTCAGATCCATAAATAAGATCGTTACAAGACTGCATTTACAACCCCTTGGATCACATTCACATATCAAGTAATGCCCTTTGGTCTAAACAACACAGGAGCCACCTTCCATCATACCATGACGTATTGTTTCCATGAACTCATCCACATCATATTGGTCTACCTAGACGACCTTACTGCTCAATCACGGAAATGAACACAACACATAGACGACTTGCAGAAAGCCTTTTTTCGATGTCGCAAGTACAAAATTCACTTGAATCACCTAAAGTGTGCTTTTTTTGTCCCAGCGGGACATCTACTTAGGTTCATCATATCCCACAAAGGGATAACGGTTGACCCTCTCAATTTTCAAGCCAACCTTGATCTCCCTACACCAAAAACTCTGCTCCAACTACAAAGCCTCCAAGGCAAGGCCAATTTCATTCTCCAATTTGTACCAGAGTATGCAACAAAAGCATATGGATTCATATGCCTTCTCCACACCAAAATCCCCTTCGTTTGGGATCAACAAGCACAAGAATCATTTGATGTACTCAAACAAGCCCTGGCTTCCGCACCATTACTTTTGGCACCATACTTCAGCCGAGACTTCATTATTTATGTGTCAGCCTTGAAAAATGCTATTGTTGGAGTCTTGGTCTAGGAAGATGATGCTTGTCAAGAGCATGTGATTTATTACATTAGCCATAAGTTGATAGGTCCCCCACTACAATATTCACCTAAGGAGAAACTGGCCCTCATTGTATTTTTCTTTGCCCAAAAGTTGCACCACTACATCATTGCAAACCATACCAAAGTATTGGCCAATTCCAACCCAATGCGATACCTCTGCAGTCGTCTCCTTCTACATGGCCACCCGACCAAGTGGGTAGTCATCCTCCAAGAATTTGACTTGGAGTTTGTTTCCCTGAAAATAAAAAAAGGCACTAGAACTAGCCATGCTCATGATAGATATGCCCCATTAACCACATCACCACCACCCAAGGATGATTTCCTATTCATCATATCCACAGAAGATCCATGGTATGGGCGCATCATTCTATATTTACGCACATAGAAGTTCGCAGCCCACTTAAACTACGAAGATAGGAGATGCATCCAACATCAAGACACTCGCCATCTCCTTATTGGATATATTGTATATCATCAGGGCATTGATACCATCTTACATCATTTCCAACCCATGACAAGGCCGAGACAGCCCTTAACGAATTCCATAGTGGATCCTGCGGTGGCCACCTTTCAGGTCTGGAAATCGTCTAGAAGATTCTATGTGTCGGCTACTTTTGGCCTTCCATATTCACTAATAGCATAGAGGCAGTCAAACACTATTGCAGTTGTCAGCTCTTTGCCCCAAAGACAAGAAACCCCCCTGCACCATTACACCCCGTAGTCATAGTTGGTCCCTTCTGCAAATGGGTAATTGAATTCATGACAAGCAACCCTACCTCGACCAACAGTCATAAATATATCATTATGGAATTTGATTGCCATTAGAGGAAATTTGAGGTCTAAAATGGGCCTCCTAAGGAAAATAATAAAATAATGCTTAAAATAATAAAATAATAGTTAAAATAATAAAATATTAGTTATTGATTTTGGAGGAAGAATGAAAAAAACTACTTTTTTTTGTTCGTATTTTCGACATATCTCCTTGTGATTTTACTAAAATTCTGAGTGGGAGAGATTGTTGGATGTGGAATTTAATTCCACATCGATCAAGCACCCACACTGCATACTTTTGACAGACCCTGCTACCCTAAAAACAAGAAATACCTGAAAAAACATGATGATGATGTCATCATCACATTTTTTTAGGTATTTCTTATTTTTGGGGTAGTGGGGTCTGTCAAAAGTATGTAGTGTGGGTAATTTTTGGATGCAAAATTAAATTCCACATCCAACGAGCTCTCCCACTCAAAATTTGAGTAAAAACAGAGGGAGATATGTCGAAAATACGCACAAAAAAAGTAGTTTTCTTTTATGACAAATATGTCAATTCAACAATTATGGTTGACTCATTTTAGTGAGATTCTATTGGTTCTTGAATTCCAAATCACAAAATTTATTGTTGGCACATTTTCTTATAAGGCCCATTTTAGACCCCAAATTTCCTTTAATGTTCACTAAGTGGGCCGAGGCCATGCCCACGTTCGATTGCAAAAGTTAAACGGCAACACGTTTCTTCTTTAACCACGTCATTTAGTGATTTGTTGTTCCCAAAAAGTTGGTCTCAGATCATGGTAAAAACTTTGAAGACACTTTTTGGACTGAGCTTTCAACCATGTTGAAATTCAAACACCAATACTCATCTTCCTACTACCCCCAGGGTAATGGTCAAGTTGAAGCAGTCAACAAAATCATCAAAACAATGCTCCAAAGGATGGTAGGAAACCATAAAATCAACAGGAACCACATTTTTTTTCCCTCCCTATAGGCTTATCGGACATCCAAAAAAACCGCAACTAGTTTCACCCCTTTCTGTTTAGTACACGACATTGAATCAATACTCCCGATAGAGTGACACATCCCATCACTTTGTCTCTTGGTAGAACTCCTACCTGAAACTTCACCTTTGGAAGAACAACTCCTCCAACTTGAGAAAACCATAGAAGATCATCAGTCTACTCTCCAAGCCATTGAAGCAGCGAAAACACGGTCAAAATCCTATTACGACTCCCATGTCCACCCTCGCACCTTTAGCAAAGGCGATATGGTTTTGGTTTATGACCAAGCCAAGGATAAGTTGGGAAAAGGAAAGTTCAACTCAATGTGGTATGGCCCATATGTCGTCCACCTTTGCCTTGGAAAAGGGGCATATATTCTTGTTGAATCTGATGGACAACTCTTGGAGAACCCCTGTAATGGGCTCTAACTCAAGATATTTTACGCTTAAAATCACCAATGAGTCGCTTGTAGAATAGTGTTGTTTTTTTTTACACATTTTTTAAAAGTGAGTCTTATGTATTGTTTCCTTTACTTCTCCAGACAGATCCTACCTTGTGTTGATACATCAAATTTGCTGACAGAGCAAGCAGATGGTCTCTAAACCTCACCTCGGCTGCATGGGTCATCTACTCTTTGTCGCATGAGTTGATCCATATCGACGGAATATGTGTGGGCATTGCAACCAATAACCAGGCTGAATATGATGGTGTCACTAGCCTCTTGGATGTCGACCTCCAGTTGGGTATCTGCCATCATGACATCTTCTTAAACTCCCACCTACTTGCCTCTCAGTTGAACAACTATTACTGGGTACGTGATCCCTGCCTCTTTAGAAAATTCATGCACACTAAACAGATGGTTAGAACATTTGAATCCATCACATTCACACATGTTCCCAGGAACCTCAATAGTGTAGCAGATCAAATGGCTAATGACATTCTAAATTGGCATATTCATCAGCGCAGATAGGAAACATACAAAAAACATCATCATGCATCATCACACATAAATATGCATACACATGTAAAAACACATCATCTAGGCATTTCATTCACATCATCATAAAAGACTCACATATAAAACCATAAAAAGCACATCCACGTGCATCAAATATATATATATATATATATAAATAGCATGTCCAAAATATGTCCAGTACAAAATGAGAAGCTACATATGCTTTCTCAGCTGAATATACATCGTGATACAAAAAATCCTAAGTGCACCAACACACTAGGAGCAACCCCACTAGCTGCTACTCAAAACCGGACTCATCATCATCTAGTTCTATGTCATCATCCTCCTTGGAGGACTCATCATCCTCCACATGAACATCCCCTCGTGCCTCCCTACGAGCATACTCACAGGCCACAATTATCCTCATCATCAGAGAAGTCCACTCTGGAGGAACACTATGATAGGAGGCAATCAGCTCATTGTCTAAGTGCTTCCAGCCTACATCATAAATCCCCTCAACAAGCCACTCCAAATGTGACATAACAGTGTCCACCTCTCGCTGCCACCTATGAGTGTTCTCCGTAGGGACCGCCAGCTCTGCAATCGTGACCACCCAACTTTGATAACTAGGTGGCGGATGAGGACCAATATCTTCATACACAAACAAAGACACCATCATTATATGCATATAACCATACAACCATCAACCAGCTAAACTACTCTATGTATAAATATGAGCATAAAAAAAATCACACATACATACCAGCTGGTCCCCAAGCCCGGCCTGGAGGTTGACGCATCTTAGGGTCTCCATGATAGTCCATCCCCACATAAGGATACTCCTCAACTATAACCGGGAGCTGCCACCACTGATCCAACAACTCTTGCATGAGGAAGCATCCCACTCTATCACTTCCCTCTTGCACCATCATTTGACACCATCTACATATCTGCGGCTCTCGCGAACCACTATCCCACACTACATGATGCAGATGCAGAGTCAGTACTTTCTCAAAAAAGAAAGCACATAAAAAAGAGCCAAAACAAAACTCTCCTCTAGATTTCCTTACATGGTTCAGCTAACGCCAAACCGCAAGAAAGTACATCTGAGCCCATCCATAATAAGTGCCCCTCATGGCATGCACTACCATTTGTAGTTGTCCTCCTAATATTTTGTGGTTCCCTGATGAACCCAAGATACGTAGCACCATCATTTCAACACCCCATATTGACAACTCCTCAATATCACACATCAAGATGTGTGAACAATGCACATACACAGTAGCATAGCAATGCTTATCACACAAGTCCTCTAGCATCTCCCCATGAGACAGTACCGGCACTAAGTCACCAACAACTCCCAACCTCAGGAGGCTAGTAAAAAAATACACATCCGACAACGTAACCTCAATATGTTGCCCCTGTATAATGAAATCCTCCTCCGCAATATCCCAGAATCTCACTAGCATCTATAGAAATAGGTGCAAGCTCTTCATCAGGGGAATCCACATGAACTTCAGCAATCCACAATGGGCCAGTGCACCCCACACATTCCCATCCTGTAATGCCTCCTCTCAGATCTATTTGCAGTCCCTCTCACACCACATAGTCTCATGCATATTGCACAAGCATAAAAAATTGTTAGCCACAACTTTCAATAAAAAAACCACCCCTAGACAGGTCTCACTTGTCAAACCAAAAAGGGCGAGCAGGTCGCTCAAAAAGGCCTCACAGAAGCGACTGGGTCGCACTGTTTTGCCAAACAGGAGCGACCTCAGATCACTCTTTTCTGCCCAATAGGAGCGACCCAGTCACACCTGTTTGGGAAGAATAAGCGACCCATTCACTCTTATTCCCACAAAAAGAGCGACTTAGCTCGTGGAATTCCTAGTAGGCTCACAGAGGGTCCCTGAGTGAGCAAATCCAAAAAGTAAACCACTGAAAAAGATATATTTTGCAAGAA
The DNA here is from genome assembly GCA_001517045.1 of Pseudotsuga menziesii. Lineage (NCBI taxonomy): Eukaryota > Viridiplantae > Streptophyta > Pinopsida > Pinales > Pinaceae > Pseudotsuga > Pseudotsuga menziesii. The sequence continues at coordinate 121,221 of LPNX010482030.1, forward strand.
ATCTTACCTGCAAGTCACAAATCAAAAAACCATCGGTTAAAACGGGATAAATCAGCAAAAGAAGTTCGAGGCCCTCCTCTCCAACTCACCAATGAACAGTGACAATGACACCTACCACATGGTCCTCACCCATTTATAGGCCCCATTTGACCTATTTTCTTCTTTTTCACATAACTAGGCCATACAGAGTCCGTTTGGGACATCGTTCAGAATTCCATCCTTTATCTTTCAATGAGACCACACTCTCATGATCAGTAAGCAATTTTTGGGGCCATTTCATGGACGTTACCTCAGTTTACATTCCATTCACATATAACTGTCTAATCCATCCACTGCAGCTTACGCGGGTTCTTGGACCATTTTTTGGAGGTCGAATCATGTTGGCATGCATTTGGAAATATAAATGCCCCTATATATGTGCCTATACCACTACAACTTATGCGGGTTTTTGAACCATCTACTGGAAGGTACATATTTTTATATGAATTTGGCACATAACTGTCTACATGCATCATGCAATATCATATCACCCTTTTTAGTATTCACCATATAACAGTCCAATCCATCCACCCCAAGTTGGTATGGGTCAATCACACAAGACTCTTTTGACCTCTATCTGAGATCCACCTCGGCATGCATGCCTCTGTCGTACTGATTCACGTGCCTTTGTCGTGATCCATCCCATGCATGTATTGGTATGTTCAAGAGCCACCCACTCCATCCATACTGCACGGTTGACCTTTGGACCACTGTCCATTGTCCTGAAAGAGGGGCACCATCAATTACCCCTCAATTGGTAGACCATACTGGAGTTTTTGTTAAGCTCTTTTCTGACTCCTAAAAGAATGAAAAGATTGTCGAGCGCTTTTGATTCCTTTCCCGCTCGTTAAAGAATATAAAAGGGCGTCTACATTGTTTCATTTACCTCCTTTTGCAGACTTTGTAGAATACCATATGAAAAGGACCACCTTGGCACACTCAAGCTAAGAACATTTCCCTCTACATCCCTTTATGATTTCTCGGGCATTGGGACCAAACTCTACGAAAAAGCTCATCATGGGTTGTATTTAAGCTCTTTTCCAGCCTTTTCATAAAGAAAATATCATCGAACAAACTTGGTTTCATTCATGCTTGTAAAAGTATTTGAATGATCGTCCAGCCAGTACAGGTTTAACATTTTTTGTCCTGATTGGACTACAAATGGTAAAGAAGTCTCTCATCCCCTAAAGGATGGGTGAGCTCTCCTATGTACAATTTTATCTTTTTTTAGGCACAGGATACTATCAACAAAAAAGAGACCCCAGTGGAGTCTTCTTCATGCTTTCAGGCTCTATAAAATTCAAAGCACCATCGAGCATTTACCTTCTTGGGCTCGTTAAAAATCCACGAGATTGTACCATAATGGTGTCTCTAGATAACACCTCACATGTTACATTTCAGCAGCATTCCCCCTTCGAGTCACCTTTGTTTAGAGTATTCTATGATGAGTCTTCCTTGGATCCCATCAATACTAAAAGTGTCTACCTCCCCCAAGAATTTCCTGTTTGCAGTTACATCCCCGGTATTACAGCTATAATCCCTTTCCCATGAGTCAGTTTCATTTGCTTCCTGGTCTACCCTGCCATCATACTCTGAGCAAAGGAAGTTTGAGTCCCCCTTGATTCCTGCCCCTGTTCCCTATTTCAGTGTGTCAGTCCCGATATTTCTCACACCTGTGGTTATCTCCCTCATGATTCTGGTTAAGGAAACACCATCACCTTGGTCAGTTACAAGTCTCCCTTTGTCAACAACAACACATATATTCTGGATGATAAACCTAGAGGCCCCTGTATCCTGGTTTCATTAACCTCATTGATGAGTTCCTTGGACCACTTGAGAGGAGTCCTTAGTGCCTTTCGAGATGGTTGTGTCTCACGTGTTCGACTCCAGCTACATCTTCGCACCGTTGAGATTCGTACAGGGTGTTGATCCGTGTAGTATTTGGTCAAAGACCCCAGATGTCACCTAACTGTAGCACATTGATGAGTCTATTAAGGGACCCAAACAGGTTCACATCCCTTGTGATTTCTGGGTTGAGTTGGAGATATTGTTCAGAGGCCCCAAAGCAGTACTTCAGTATATATTCATGATTGATGCAGCATATTGTACCACAAAGACTCTGACTCTCCATCACTGATTCCCTACAGTTATATTGTTTTAGATCCAACAGACCATCAGTCATGAATATATAGCATTCCATGAGAATTCCATGGGTCCAATGTACTAGTTCTTCATATCAGTATTGTATTTAGCCTCTTATTGAGGAAACCACTATGTAACAACAGTTGTACATGATCCACTATTGCATTTTAGAGCTTAGATCATGTTATTCTTTTGACATTGTCATGAGCATGGGGATTCCCACCTCGTCCATATACATGTCACACATTATTTTTTTCTCACCCATTGATGGGAACCATATTAATACAAAAACCAAAATCCACAATTTCCCAGCCCAGGAAGCACCACCTCTCCCCAAAAAATCCTATGATGTTCATTGGCCATATGATCAGCTCCTACCCTCACACATCAAGGGGAAATATGTTAACCCAAAAAATTACCTGATTATCTCTACATGACCTACACTACACAAAGACATCTATTTTACTACCCTCATTGACCCCCACACCCTTGTAAAGGCTCAAAAACACCAAAAAGGGCTTAAAACCCATAAAAGAGCCTAAATAGCTCTCAAAGGGGCTAAAACCTCCAAAAACAGGCTAAAATCCCTAAAAGGAGCTTAAAAACCCTAAATGAGCTAAAGAAAGGCCAAAAAGGGCCTAAAGTCCAAAAGGGGCCAAAGCCTTGACCAAAGGCTTAAAACCCTAAAAACTCAAAAAAATCTATAAATACAAGGGAAGGACTCTCAAAACATTCCTCATTTTTCCTACCGTTACTCTTCCTATGTGAGTGCCTTGAGACCCATATCTTCCAAGCCATTCACCCCTCTTGCTCACTTGCTCCATTAGCCAAATCCCATTCCATAGAGAAGTAGCTTCCTACTAGGGCCTGGTGGCCCATTTCATACAAACCAAAAGGTATAATGTGTGTTTCTTATTAGTAGCTTATTTTTTTGCTAACATTGTTATTGTAGGGTTGTTGTTTGTCCATTTCTGTAACAAGTTTATTGCAAGGTTTTGTATGGTTCACTAACCCTTTCCTACAGGTTTTCTCTTCCATCCACAGAGACCCTATCCTTCCATCCTATAGATGGAAGGTAACCGTTTCTACACGTAGCTAGGGAAAAATCCCTACTACAAGCCACAAAATGAAATTCAAATTCAATTACCATTCGACGAAGTTGGCATCATGGTACATATTACATATGGGCATGGCCCTGAGAGAAGCATTAACAACAGGATAATACAGAAGGAGACAACCTTTTACATAAGTGATGACATATGCCATGATCTGCATTATGTGCAACAATTTTTTTGAATTTTCTATGATCAGCGAAAGGAGGGAGATATATAAATGGATCAACCTTGGATATGGTTAGATGGTTGTGTGGGCCAGTTCAAAAATGCCTGAGTCTTCCAATGGATGAGTATGTTGCATAAGACTTACAATGTGCCGCATATATGGAACTACTTTGAGACCGGGCATGGAAAAGGTGAGAATGATAGGGTCAGTGCATGCATCAAGACCGTGCATTGAATGGAGGAGATGAGTTTTACGAGAAACCCCCATATCAAAGATGCAGAATCCATAGTTCAATGGTGCTTTGCAACAATGATAGATTGAACTAAAGTGCAACATACATCAATAGGGGCATGAAGTCCAGTTAGGAATTTTTGGCAAGTGGTTGACATATGTCGATCATGTTCCTATAGTTTCAGCACAGTATAAGGAACATGTGCATTTCATTCGGTTCAAAGCTCAAACAAACCCCTATTTGAAATATGGATGCAGAAACTTGCTTTCTTTTGCAGCCCTTGTAGCAGTGGTGAATGGGATGAATGTGAATGCATGGATTGGGTTGATGATTGGGACCCTGTGTCACTTGCAGTCGATCCATGTGCAGTCATTGAAACAACCCACTTAGAGGGGTTCCAGTCAATGATTTCGATATACTATGACCATATCTCAGATCTTGTACGGCTAGGACACATATATGCAGTTGTTTCGCTGAAATACAATGAATGAGGCACAGATTATTGGTTGGCACGAGGCATTCAAGGTAATCAAATCCTGAATGGGTCATTGATTGATGATGAAGGAAATGAATTTCCTATTGGCTTAATGGTGGTTTAGGTTGAATATCTTACACTAGATGGGAAATCAAGAAGAACTAGTGGGCATGTATTTGTGTATTACAGACTAGGTTTTGTGGTCTATCACTTCACAAACTTGATTGTTGGCATGAAAATCCATCTACAGACAATGTCAAACGAGAACTCAACCAAGGTATGTTACTTATTTCCTCATTCAAAGCACTATATATTGATGGATACAATTAGCAATAGAGAGGATCCAGATAGCTATATTGAATGAGATTAGGTAATTGCACTTACACTCCACTAGGGTGAAACCCTAGTTTGCATAATATATCCTGGAGGCATGACTAGGTAGTGGAAATTAAAGGGGGAGGCCACCTTAGCCATAATATAGTTCCATGATCCCAACAGAACTGACGGTTCGTCGATCGGATCCTCGGTCAACGTTTTATGGTGAGTTTCACAGGTCTGTAAAACCCATTTAGGGATGCATGGGCCAATTTAATGTCGGGGTCCAAAAACCAAATAGGGTGGAAATTTATGAATCCGTTAGATCTTGTAGGTGTGTTTGGGCATGGTATCCATGGGTAGGCCACCCACAGCCACTTGACACAAGGTTTTGTAGGGCCGGTGCACTATTTCTAGGGTTGCATGGACCCCACTAGGGTGAAACCCTAGTTTGTAAAATATTTCCTATAGGAATTCCTAGGTCGTGCAGAGTCAGGGGGAGAAAACCCTAGCCATAATCCCATGCCAAGATCCTAATGGAACTGATGGTTCATCCATCGGATTTCTGATCAATGTTCTATGGCAAGTTGTAGTAGGCCTGCAAAATCCATTCAGGGATGCCTATGCCAATTCAAAGATGAGGTCCAAAAAACAAAGTGGGTGGTGAGTTCTGAATCCGTCGGCTCATGCAGGTGTGTTTGGGAATGAACACCATGGGGAGGCCACCCCTGGTCTCATGAAAAAAGGTTTTGTAGGTTCCATGTACCCTTGTTAGGGTTGCATGGATCCCACTGGGGTGAAACTCTAGTTTGCAAAATATTTTCTAGAGGCATACCCAGGCCGTGCATAGTTGGGGAGGATGCCACCTTGGCCATAATCATGTACCATGATCCCAACAGAACTGACGGTTCATCAATTGAATCCCCGGTCAACTTTCTATGGCAAGTTGGAGTAGGCTTGCAAAAGTCGTTCATGGATGCCTGGGCCAATTCAAGGCCGGGGTCCAAAAACCAAACCGGGCAACCATTTTCAAATTTTCAGCTCTTGCAAGTGTTTTTGGGCATGGAATCCATGGGAAATCCACCCTCGGCCTCTCGGCACAGGTTTTTATAGGGCCAGTGCACCGTTGCGAGGCTTGCATGGAGCCCATTTTCATGAAACTTTAAACTCAACATAACTCGGCAACCGGAGGTCATATTGATGAACCATCGATTATGTTGGTCTCCTAGAATTCCATTACCTCTAGTTTTCCCTATCCACCATGTTTTCATTACGCATTGACTTCATTGTGCATCGGTTTCATAAACTAGGGTTTTGCTCAGTTTCCTTCAATAAAAATCTCGCATTGGTGGGCCAATTCTACAAAACCCTTTACTATGCTAGTATTGGTATTTTTCCCATACACACTTTCTAGAGCCAATGGCATGCAATCTTTCTGCTCCGTTTGGGTTTTGGCTCTCGTACTGAGAGTCACCAAGTGTCCTTGAACGACATTTTCAAGCAACTTTCAAGTCGACAACCAGAGGTTGGATCCATGAGACCTCAAATTTGTTGGTCTCCTAGCATTCCATTACCTAAGGGATCCCTATCCACCATGTTTACATGGCCCAGTGGCTTCTTTGTGCATCAGTTTCGTAAAATAGGGTTTTGCTCAGTTTGCTTCAATGCAACTTTCACATTGGTGGGTCAACTCTACAAAACCATCCACCGTGCCATTCTTGGTAGTGTTCCCATATCAGCATTGCCCATACACACTTTCCTGATCCAACAACATGAAATATTGCTGCTCCATTTGGTTTTTGGCTCTCGGACTGAGAGTCACCAAGTGTCCCTGAATGACATTTTCATGCAACTTTCTACTCAACATAACTCAACAACCGAAGGTCGGATCCACAAAACGTAGACTCCGTTGTTCTCCTGACACTCCATTACCTAGAAACCAATATACCATATACCTATACGCTATGTACCTACACTACAACAAATAAACTAGAGTTTCATGAATTAAAAGTAGGAACACATAATTGTACGAATTAGAAGTAAAAACTCATACATGAATTACAAGTATATAGCCAATTAGGGTTTCATGGATTGAAATAATTTCCCATACATAGAGATGATGTATTATTTTATTCTCTCTTATGTAGAACCACTTACACCATATACCTAATCTACAAGAGAAAATAGCAAAAATACTATGGTTTGTTGGGGCGCGTACCCTAAAGATTACTAGTTGTGGTAACTTCGCGACTGTTGGTAAGAGGAGTTATGGGTCAAGATAGTCTTAGGGGTGTCAGGGTAAGTCAAAACCCTCTTTTTTGTAATAAACCCGTGGTTTAAATCCAGGGTTTAGGGTTTTTGGGTGCCCATGGTTTAAGACCATGGTTTTGTAAAAATGCGCAGTATAAATAAGCGCTTGTGTAAAGAGGATAGGTTAGGTTTTATGATGAAAGAAAGATTAAGGCGAAGCTAAGATCAGTTTTTGTAAGAAAAGGTTAAGTCCCAGCTGTGTGCGTGGACGACCTCTGCAGCTGTGTGCGCAGAGGATTTGTGTAAGGAACATTAAGGAACGACTTGCAGCTGTGTGTGCAGGGGCCTGCTGCTGTGTGCGCGGATTTTTGAGGACTGAAAGGATCTGTAGCTGAGTGCACAGATCAAACTGTGGTTTTGTAGCAAGTTGAATAGAACACAGTTTGTGGACGTAGCCCCTACACTGGGGGTGAAACACGTTATATCTGGTGTTGTGGTTTCTTGTGATGTTTCTGTTCTGTTATCTTTTATGCATTAATACTGTATACATCTGATAAATTAGATCGCTGTTAATAT
>LPNX010482030.1:128792-188033 GCA_001517045.1 Pseudotsuga menziesii
GAAATTTCAAGCTCGACGGATTCCTATGTGGACCCCCGCAAGGGTCAATCTTGTGCAACACGTGAACAACGAGATATCCCACGCTGTTGACTTCTGGACGACGCGAACATTGGAAGCCTTTGTCACAGAATCTGCCATTGCCACAAGCACTTCTTTCAGCGAAGCTGAACGACAGTTTTTCAAAGGGGCCCCGTGGTAAGTTTTTAAATTCCTTAAGCTTGAAGATTAAAATACTATTGGTTGAAAAGGGTATATTATTATTTGAATCGGACAGTTAGTTTAGTAGTACTAGCACATGTTTGCAAGTGAGAATATTTTTGTTGCGCAAAGTGGGTTGCCACGAAGTGAGCAAAGGTACAAAAGAGATTTTGAATCTTACTCTTCAGGACAGATCACCACAATTCCCCCTGTAAACTCCCCACAGCCAGACCCTGACGACCACCCTCCCGCCACCCCCCAGCGTCGCTTTGTTACCCCTAAAGTTCGGTCGCAGTGTGACAGGAAACCAAATTCCAGTATTCCGGTCACAGGTCAATCTACCCCTGTCAACCCCCCCCCATCAACATCCTGTCCTCCTCCCAACCCTCCCAGAACCACCATGGCCCACCAAGATGATGACATTAAGCTGCCCATCTTCAAAGGAACGGGATCTGACGATCCAGAACAATTCTGGTTTTTATGTGAGGCTGTCTGGAACGCGAAGAGTATTACTGACTTGGATGTGAGAACCGCGCATCTCATTACGTCCTTTCACGACCGGGCTTTGACCTGGTTCATGAAATTCTCCAGTAATCAGCACCCCACTTTGGATGAAATCAAGGCCGCCATCATTAAGGAATTTAAGAAACCAAAGTCGGAATCGCAGAGCATCACTGAACTCAAATAGATTCAACAGCGGCATGGTGAATCCGTTTGGGACTTTGACCAAAGATTCAAAGTTCTATTGGACCAAGTCAACTTCACCATCAGTCCTGCGTAGCACAAAGAATGGTTTATCACAGCGTTATTGCCGCATATCAGAACTTCGCTCATGCAACAGAAGGTTGCTGACCAGCAAGAGGCTCTGGAAATTGCAATGAAGCTAGAGACTGCTCCCGTCGGCGATGATTCTGGTATTGCCCAAATCCAAGCGCAGCTGGCAGCGATGGCCCTAGAGCTTCGTGACATGAAGAAAGCTAAAACTAGTAGAGAGGAGGTCTGGTGTACGCAATGTCGGTCAGAGGGTCACGATAGGGACCAGTGCCCCGTGGTCAGAACATACCTAAATAAGGGCACGCCCAACCCATTCAATGCCGGTGCTCTGTATTGTGAGATTTGTCGAACCTCTGGCTAGCATCGCCCTGAGCACTGCCATCTTCTTCAGAGATATGTTGAAACTCCCAAAAACCCCTACTTCCAGTTCTGTAAGTCCGTAGGGCATAATGAAGACGAGTGTCGTAGCTATGACCTTATGTGAGAGCTCACTTCTGATGCCTACCGAGTCCACAATGAAGCCCAGAATAATGATGGCTATGGTTACCGTGGAGGTGCCTCCGGAAGAGGTGTTTTTGGTGGTCGCGGCCGTGGTGGGATGACTGGAAGACATTGCAGCCAGGTTGTGTGTTACAATTGTAACCAATTTGGTCACTTGGCTCGCGACTGTCGGAACCCCACTACGACCTGTCAGTATTTCCTCGAAGTGGACCATGTGATAGAACAGTGCCCCCAACTCCTCGCAAAGATTCAGGAAAACAACCGTGGCCCTACTCCAAGTATCCAGTTGATTTCCGTGGACCAAAGACCTGCCCCAGCCCTCAATGTGGTCACTCGGAGTGGAGCTACGACACATACTCAAGATTCACCAAAGCAACCTGCTACGGTGTGCGCACAACAGGCCTCCAAGAAAGTCCTAGCCCTTGGCCCTGTGAAGGACCACGCACCAGTCCAGGAGGCCCTGTGCGATAATGTTGGCCCTGGCGCTGTCGAAATACCTGTGCAGCAACATCAGCAGGATTCGCAGCCACAGAAGGCCTCAACGGATAAAGTAAGTACACTATCTTCTTTCTTGCAGAGCTGTATGAAACTCTTGCGCAATCAGGACGCTCTAAATGAGCTGCAAAAAGTTCTTGCTGTCACAGACCCTCAGAGAGGAATTGATCAGGAGAAAACTGTTAGTCGTGTCCGAAGAACGGGAAGGGAAATGCGGTTGAACATTCAGATAGGAGAATATGATATGACTGATGTCATCCTGGATCTTGGATCAGACGTTAATGTCCTACCCAAGCAGACCTGGGGACAAATGGGAAAGCCTTCCCTGGTTTGGTCACCTATACAACTGCGACTAGCTAACCAGCAAAGGATTGTACCGCTAGGGAGACTTCTTAGTGTCCCAATCGACATCGATGGAGTCAGTACTCTAGCATACTTTGAAGTTATTGAGATCATTGATGACAGCAACCCTTACCCATCCCTGTTGGGAATTGAGTGGGCCATGGCCAATGCTGCAATCATCAACCTTAAAAGGAGACAGATGACCTTCGAAGGAAATGGCCTGCGCGTTATTATACCCCTCGACCCATCCCAAGGCGAAAGATATACAGAACCACTCAGAGATGAAGGGGAGCAGGATACTCTAGACCACATCTATAACATCACAGCCAAGGATGCAGATTATGTCGAGCCTAATGCTGATGGTGTAATGGATTGGCAATGTGATATCTCCTGCATGTCTGATTCAGACGATGGTCTGGAGAATTGGCAGCATCGACTGTACGAGCTACATGGCCATAGGTGCGCGCAGATCATTCAGTCTCTTCGATGCATTAGCGTACAGCCTCGAGAATTTCCTGCACAGGTTAGGATGACATACCCTGGAGAAATTATTGCACCTATGTCAGAATGAGTACCTCAGTCACAAAACACCCAGCGTCTGGAAATAGCAATAGAAGCTACAGCAGCATGGGGGACCGATCATACAAAGCCTCAGCCCCGTCGAGGAACCTGCCAGAAAGTCTTACGCCCCAAAGTTACAAGGCAAGATCAAGAAGTGCGAAGTAAATTCACGGGGTGGAATAGCCCTCAGGGACATTTGAGGTAGGAATATACAGCAATGGAAAACACACCTCGAAAGGAGTGGATGCATAAGTTCATATATTTCTTGGACCCTGCAGCGAAAAATAGGCATATGAAGGTTGAGCTCCGCCACAGTACTGTAAGTGGGGATGATCTTGTGGATTGCTTTTTTATCGCATTTTCCATTAATAAAACTGGTCCTGTTCTAGATATAGCTTCCTGATCAAATCACGACAAGGAAAATGTTGATCATCCAGGCATTGGATACCAAATCAAGGGGCCGAGCCAAGACGCTCGTAACTCACACCTAATAGTCCTCTCGCAGATACTACCCGTTCGGGTCGAAGGGCACTATTGGGCCGAGGTTGCTTATTGCCCCGAGGCTTCAACCATGATTCTGCCGCGGCCCAAAAAATGTCGCGAGGGTCAAAATCCGACCGTTGGGGGGCAGCCAATTTGGCGGCGGCGGGATTTTAATTGCTTTAAATGACTGTACTAATACCAGTACCGGAAATCGCGCTCCACATGGATAAGATTTTCGTCAGATTTGGTGCCTTCAATGCACTGTCCTCCCCGATTTGATTGATGGCGCGTATAAGAAGATGCCTAAGTTAGGAAAAATTGCATCCTACATTTCTTCAAGATTTCTGAGTGAACCCATGACCACCGAACGCGAGATTGACGCCTTGGTCAGAGAATTCGAGCAAGAGGGTTTGATCACCTGCTCTAATCGGCCACCTGCACTAGCTCACTGTGAAGACACTTCCCCAGCACCACCACGGCCGATGCAGACACGGTCTGCCAGGAAAAATTCCACAACTGAAGTTCGCACAAAGCGCAACCAAGACCGGCAGCGGCAAACAGGGAAAACCCCAGCAGCTCATCCTATGGAGCCCTCTGGTTCCACACAGGCCCCGGCCGGGGGAAGGGAACATATTCCACCACCACGGACACCATATCTACCACCTGTTCGGCCAGGTACTGCGTTACCCTGTCGGACAAAGAAATTTACATTAGCCACACCCTCGCTGCCACAAGGAGTGCAGCTGATAGGCAGTATGACAGGGAAGATTTATCGGCTTAAGTACAGCGATCGCGACACCAATGACCATGGCAAGTTTCCACAGTTTGAACCAGAAGAATACTTGCACTGCGTCAAGTACCCGGATAATAGGGTCACACTACTGGAAGTGCAACCATGGGATGCGGGCCTGGATAACGCTGGCCTACTCAAGATACTTAACATTCCCCATTTCGGTCGCGGCATACATGTGACTGTAGTGGCCAAGCAGTTACTAGCGCTGGTGCATGATGGCTATTTATGGATAGGGAACCAGCAAATTCCTATTGACGCTGCCCTCATCCATAGGATCACAGGTTTACCCATGGCAGGACCTGATCCGGGAACTGAATTTCCGTCCAAACACGACGATACAAAGCTCGCGCAAACCATGAAAGAGAGGTTTGTCCTAACAAAAGGGAAATGGGGGTATCACACTTCCGCGATTCAGGAGCATCCCATTCGATTTGCAGCTGAACTCTTAGCCTGCAAAATCATACGGAAGTGCCGGCCAACTGAAGTACCTGCTCCAGTTATCCGGATTGCTATGAACTGCGCTGAGGCATATACCTATAATTGGGCCGGATATCTTGCGAAGGAGTTTCTGGAGGATGCCCACGATGCGCAAGAAAAAGGTAGACCTTTTCATTATTCCTGGATTTTAATCCTTATTGCATTAGTGGGGTGGAAAGAACCCACTGAAGCCCAGTTTGTTGAAATAAACCCCGGCATGCCAGGGGCAGCAAGGTATGCCTCCCTTTGGCTATCCTCAGATAAGGACGTTTAGCAGATGACGGACACTGTATTCGTCTTTTATGCTATGAGTATTCACTGTGAGATTGTGAGAACACCTCGACTTACCAATGAAGTGTTCTCTCAATACGAGGGTGCCGCGCACTTTAGTGCCGATATGCATCATGTTTTCATTCAAGCTCGTGCAGATCCACAATGGAAATGCTTCAAATTACCCTATGTAGTCACCAAACCAGATATCAGGAGGATAGTTCAGCTCTGGCCGGCCGAATGACTGAAAGATTTAGGGAAAAAACCCTCTATTCTGGTTCCCCCAGTTACCAATATTGGCGTAGGTACTAGTCAGGCGCAGCAGCAGAGCCCATTGGAAGATAGCAAAGACCTAAGTGATTCGCAGAGGGATGACGATGGCCAGGGTGGAGACGGCGGACAGGATGAACAGGATGAACAGGATGAACAGGATGAGGAATCAGTCAAGACCATAACAGATCCTACCCCACCAACGAAGCGCAAGTCACCTGAAGTAGCTGAGGTAACCAAGCCACAGTCCCGCAAAAAGGTAAAAGCATCGAAGGACAAAGATATCGAGGAGGAAGCCACTGTCATGCTGGATGCACTGGAGCATGCTCTAGAACAGCTTACGACAGCGCTTACTAAAAAATGGTCAGAGTTTGCGGAACTGCATCTTGTTGGCCTCTCAGGTATCGCAAACAGGGTATCAGAGTTAAAAGAGCTCACCGCAAAATCAGCGCCCAGTACTGCGACAAGCAGCACTATGGCACCCACGCAGCAGAATATTAGGCAATGGCCACCCAAGGACCCCCAGGGATAGGTATCAAGTGCAACCCTGATACAGCCTAACACCGATTCTCGACCCCAGACGAATATAACCGCGGAGCTTCATTATAAAAAGATGTCTATGTCAGAGTTGCACCTCTGTCAGCTCACGATTACAAAGGAGATCCATACCCGAACTCAAGTGTCATAAGTCCAATTGGATGACACCATCAAACAAAACAAAACCTTCACAGCATGCCTAGAAGAGATTGCACAATAGAAGAAACAGGCTGAACAGACAACAACTACGCTGATGCGAGCATTGGACGAGGCATGTCGGAGTCTTTTTGACTCCGACATACAGGAAGCAGAGGAACCAGGGCAGAGAATTGCTAAGCTGAGAGACTATGCCCAGCAGTCCCACAGCGAGGTTGAAAGGATGAATATAGAACAGCAGCAACAGATTGCAGAACTTCAACTGCGCATTCCTCCCGAGACTCCACCAGAGGTCCGAGAACAGCGCCAGCAGGACATCAAGGCTTCAGCATCAAAAATATCAGACAACGTGGCTAGTGTCGCAAAGCTAATGGAAGATGGTATAGAAGCATGGGAAAACCTACAGGACCATCCAGATATAGGGAAGATTCATGAAACCATCAAGTTGCGCCAGGATGAGTTAGATGCAGTCAGAATAGAAATCAAGACGCTGCCACCTATGCAGAAGATGGCTAAAGTAAAGCGCAGCAAGGAACTTCAGCAGGAAATCGAGTCCTGCAGGACGAAGGTAACGATGCTGGAAAATGCGTTACAGCCCCTGGTTGATGAAGCATTAGAATTGAGCAATACTGCGGAGAGCCAGCTCAAACTTTTGAAGACCTATGACACTTTTGCGCAGGAAAAGGCTGACACAGACTCTTCTTCAGTATTACAAGAACTGGTGGAAAAGGAGAAAGCCACTGATGAGATACTGCATAATCTCACCAGTCGCTTCCAGGCCCTCGCGCAGAAGATTCTCCCACCAGAGTCCTCACAGAGTGTCCCGGGACGGGCCACTAGTGAGTCTTAGGGGCCTGTTGGGGCGCGTACCCTAAAGATTACTAGTTGTGGTAACTTCACGGCTGTTGGTAAGAGGAGTTATGGGTCAAGATAGTCTTAGGGGTGTCAGGGTAAGTCAAAACCCTCTTTTTTGTAATAAACCCGTGGTTTAAATCCAGGGTTTAGGGTTTTTGGGTGCCCATGGTTTAAGACCATGGTTTTGTAAAAATGCGCAGTATAAATAAGCGCTTGTGTAAAGAAGATAGGTTAGGTTTTATGATGAAAGAAAGATTAAGGCGAAGCTAAGATCGGTTTTTGTAAGAAAAGGTTAAGTCCCAGCTGTGTGCGTGGACGACCTCTGCAGCTGTGTGCGCAGAGGATTTGTGTAAGGAACATTAAGGAACGACCTGCAGCTATGTGCGTAGGGGCCTGCTGCTGTGTGCGTGGCTTTTTGAGGACTGAAAGGATCTGTAGCTGAGTGCGCAGATCAAACTGTGGTTTTGTAGCAATTTGAATAGAACACAGTTTGTGGACGTAGCCCCTACACTGGGGGTGAACCACGTTATATCTGGTGTTGTGGTTTCTTGTGATGTTTCTATTTTTTTATCTTTTATGCATTAATACTGTATACATCTGATAAATTAGATCGCTGTTAATATTTAGCTTCGCTGTGAATTCCCTGTAGTGGTTTGAGCAAGTAACGACTGTTTATTAATCCGCGAAGTTGTATGTAAATGAATGGTAAATCTTTTATAGTATTGTTTAAAAAGATTATTAAGGATAAGGTACAGTAATCTCCCTCTCGGCTTGCATAAACCTGATTCTGCGGCACCCCATAGCTGTTTCGGGTGATACTGCAACCTGTGCGCAGGTTGTTGCCGAAAGGGCCAACATTGTGGGTCTTTTGTTGGTGTGACACAAAAGGTTTAAACCCGGGTCTGCCCTATTGCCCAACATGGTTTCACAAACTACAAACCATAAACCTAAAAACTAGGGTTCATAAATTTACACATATAACTACAAACTAGGGTTTTATGAAGTAGAAATTAATATACATAGAGATCATGTGCTATTTTAGTCTCACTTATGTAGAAATACTTAAACCATATACCTAATCTACATGCACAAATAGAAACAAAAAACTAGGGATTGATGAACTACAAACCACAAACCTAAAAAATAAGGATTACAAATTTACACATACATATACAAACTAGGACCATATACTTACATAAATAAACTTAGACCATATACCTAGTATATAAGAACAAATGTCAATAAATCTAGGGTTTCTTGAACTATAAACCACAAACTTAAAGGCTAGGGTTCACAAATTTAGACATAGAACTACAAACTAGGGTTTATGAACTCATTAGGTTTATATCATTATATTTGTTAGTCTCACTCAACTAGAAACTAGTAGACCATATACCTA
The DNA here is from genome assembly GCA_001517045.1 of Pseudotsuga menziesii. Lineage (NCBI taxonomy): Eukaryota > Viridiplantae > Streptophyta > Pinopsida > Pinales > Pinaceae > Pseudotsuga > Pseudotsuga menziesii. The sequence continues at coordinate 136,904 of LPNX010482030.1, forward strand.
GAAGATATGTACCTGCACTACAACATATCTAGGTTTTGATGAACTACAAACCACAAACCTAAAAATGATGTTTCACACATTTTAGACAGAACTAAAAACCAAGGTTTATGAACTCAATAGGTTTAGATAATTAGATTTGTTAGTGTCACTCAACTAGAAACCAGTATACCATATACATAGAATATATGTACCTTCACTACAACAAAGAAACTAAGGCTTTATGAATTAAAAGTATAACACATAATTGTATGAAATAGAAGTAGAGACACATACATGGATTGGTTGGGTGATTGCGAATAACAATGGATGTAATTTTCCTTTCAATTATGCATGTGGTAGAAGAATGTTAGTGGTGTTGATGGGACATTATCATCATATCGTACAAAGAAAACCTATTTTGCAACTAACATACATTGACATCGACCCCAATCAATCCACTCTTCATGAATATAGGACTCTCAAACTAATAATGATTTCCATCCAAGTCAAAATAGTTTCCTCGTTAGGGTTAAATTTTCCCCAGGGATTAACATCAACTTGTGCAATTTGTGCATGATAAACCGTAAAGAGTATCTCATTTGATTAGTGTATAAAGAATATGTTACATATGACTACAATCCTAGGCATGCTCATATACAAACAAAAATTTACTTTATAACATGACACAAGAGATGGTTAGGTAGCGTTGGTGTTACGGTTTCCCTCCTAGGTTTAGGATTTCCTCATTGATTCTAAACCCTAGTTTATGCATGTTAACCTTTAAAATTCAGTTAGGGTTAGGGTTTCCTCATTGATTCTAAACCCTAGGTTATGCATGCTAACCCTTAAACTTCAGTTAGCCTATGCCAAAGAAACAAGTACAAGAGATCGTTAAAATTGCAGGTGATCAACAATAGAATAACAAATATGTATGTATTCAATGAGAGTAAGCAATGTCAACTTCATCTTAAAATGATATAAATTGTCAAATATATTAGAATCAATGTTTTCCAAGTAGATGTAACAAATGCATGTGAACAACAGTCATGTTCAATATGATTCTTAGCTCATCAATACTATGAAATGGTAAGAGAATATCATCCCAATATCAATTTATAGCTTGCAAAATTAGACAATAATTACTATGTAAATACCAAAGGCAAACAAGTTCTTTCTATTCCAATTTGGACAATCAGTAAGACTTTCAAACCAATGATAACTTTCATCCAAGTAGGACTGTCCCAAAATGTTATTTCCAGTCAAGGTAAAGATGCAATAGCTATGTCAATTTCAAGTTTGCAATTAGGAATACAATTGTTAGGTAAATGCAAGTGGACTACAGGTATTGTCAATTCCAACTTGGTCAATGAATGGGACTGTCAAACTAAATGTATTTTCTAGCCAAGACAAATTTTACTATGACTTTCCTAAATAGTAATTTCCAGTCAAACCAAGAGTGCCAACAAGTACCTATATGATAGTCCTCAACAAAGATGGTATCTTGTACATGTTTTTTAAAGGTATTTTTGGTATTTTAGTAGTGCGAATATACTTGTAGATCAGTGTCAAAACTTATTATGTATGGCTGGAAATTTCAATGATATGTAGATTCCTAGGAGAGATGCTAAGGCTAAAGAAGGGGTTTTGAAAGGGGGCCAAGGTCTATTCCTATAGGTTGAGGATAGGAGTATGAGATTCGAAGCTTAGGATTAGGGAATGAGAGAGGAGAGGTGGAAAGGTAAACGAGTAGGTTAGGAGATGGAGAAGGGAGGAAGGGATTGAAAGGGTAGAAATCTAGGGTTTTAGGTTAGGTGTCTAGTTAGGTATAGGTCCTTAGGGTTTAGGTCTGCAATAACAAGATCGAAGCTAGGTATGACAAGACGAGACAACAAATGGAAGGGCTGAGGGGTGAAAGGCCAAGCTAGGTATTTGCACTATGATTTACATGATCAAGTATTTGGTATTTAAAATTATCATTGCTATTATACACGTTTATGCAGTCGTGTATTTCTTTTGTTAACTAACCTATAGTTTTAAACTTTTTATGCATTTTAATGTGAACATAAAGACTTTATTGCTTTGTCAATAATAAGTATTGCAAGCACATCAACTACAATATACTACTGCATTTGACAAAATGTATGCAAATATGTAATCAAAGGCAAAGTAATATAAAAAAGTGCAAAATTATATATTCATATACACAAATTTCCAATCATATACAGTAGTAGTGAAAAATGAACATTGTTCCCAATGTCTATACAATACCAACTCGTGCCAAAATGCCACATCATGGCTAGTGTACATAGGAGGGTCTCTCAATACTGAATCCCACCCTCAGAGCTCCCAGGTGCACCTCCAAAATCAATCTTCTTCTTCTTAGAGCTAGAGGAAGCTCGGTTCTTCTGGCCGCTTTGGCCACCTCCCCTTGGGCTCTAAAATGACAACAATCAAATGTCAACTCCTACAAGCAATTATACAACTATAAAACATAATTTGAAAATCAAAATTAAGTTTTCAAATATTAAATAGCTCACCTCAGACGAGACCATAAGTGGTGAGCGGGCTAACCTCCTCTGTGATCCAAGTCTCTCAGAAATGCCACCTTGCATCATTTAAATAGTAAGATAACTCATACAATTTACTGCCTTTGTTAATTTTAGTTAATATTGCATGAGATTTTCATAAACTAATTAATCTCACCGTGAACACAACAGGCTGGCCATAGGGGCAGGAAGGTGGAGCAGTCAGCTGGTCCTCGAGGGTGGCAGGTGGAGCAATCGGCTAGTCCTCGGGGGTGGCAAGTGGAGCAGTGAAATCGACAACCTACTCTGATGCTAGGGTGGATGGCATAGTAGAATATGTAGCCACATCGATGTTGCATACAAAACTAGGGGTAACAGTGAGAGAGGCCATGGACTGGAGTGGACAAATTGGTGATGTACGACTATAAACCCCAACTAGTTGTAGAATGGAATGGGCAACCCTGGAAGGGGAAATGAGGGTGGTAGGGGAATATGGGGGAGGGGACTAAGGTCTGGGATGTGATGGAGGGATGTGTGAATGTGGATGTATGGTGTATCATGGTCGGAGGGGGGAGGGTGGAAATGTGGGAAATTGCAAGGGAGGGGGTGGATGGGTGGGGTGGTGGGGAGTGAGCGAAGGCTATGATGAAGAAGGGGGAGATGGATGGAAGTGTGGTGGTGTATGGGAGGTAGGGGATGGATGGAACAGGGTGGAGAGGGATGTAGGGAAGGGGACATGTATGCGAGGGGATACACCTAGCATATATGGTGGGAAAAAGGGAGTTGATGGAGAGATAATGACACCGGTGTGCCTATGTACTCGGGCGTACATACATATTCATGGCCTCATATGTTAGTACATAAAAATATAACTATGCAAAGCTAAGCCATCAAAACTAAAATTAAATTTATACTTTATTAAATGATACCTGCTCACGAGGGGATCTATTGATGCCCAACTGGGATGGCTGGTCACTCACTCCTGCGGACACCTGTGCAAACACAAAAATATTTAGATTCAATTACTAAATATTAGCTACATTGGATGACAATATAGATTGTTAACATTAAATTTAATTACTGAAATAAAACTACCTGTGTGTATCTTGTCGCAATGTCTTTGCAGTTTCCATGGTTCCATCTAGGTTGAATGAACCAACGTCCTCCCACCCAGGTGTTGGAGACTCAACACTGAATAATTGTACATTAAAAAAAATCAAGTCATCAACATATGATTCTAAGTTAAATTTATTAGAAATTATGAGATTGCATAACGTATAGTCAATACTTGAACATTAAATAAAACAATAACTAACCTGGTGTAGGTATCTCTCTGTGGCATGCTCCTGCGTGGGAACGTGGCATGGATGCATACAACAAGAACAATGATGTTTCACTGGTCGCGTTGAGCTGGATGGATCATCCTAGTTACCACCTGTAGCTGCTCTCCCTAGCCCACCACTAGTAGACCATGCAGAAGTGTGTCTCTTGGGGTGGTCCTACTCGCTCTTTGAGGACATAGCCACAAATGTGGTATGCCTGAGAAGGTGTTGTGTGGAACGTCTAACAAACTCATGGATCTTATCTAGCCTGCTACCTAACCTAGGGGATTGAGGAAGCATGTTTGGCTCTCTCCTAGGTGTAGGAGGTCCTCTGAGCGGGTTCCAGTGGGCGTGAGGTTGATCTTGGGCTGAGCCAAAACCGACACCCTAGAACTCGATGATGTCGAAGTAGTTCACATGGAACCCTAAAAAAAACTTAGCCCAAAGTTTCCTGAGAAAATACCGTGGGACCTCGACATTGTTGCATGGAGGTTTGTCAGAAACCATGAACCATCTCTTCCTCCAGTTTTCTCTCCATGGCTGGTAATAACACCAATCCATACAAACTCACCTCTTCCTCACATCTGGAGGCTGTACTATTCTTGGATCTATAAATTTGATCCACAGTTGGTATTTTGTGATATTCAGGTTTTTTATATCTTCTTTGGATATACCAGTGCCATAGTGTTCTCTCATTCGAGCCCTATATTGTCTCAAATTAGTTGTCTTGCCGTGGGTAATGTTTATAGACTCTATTATGTTTTGTAGTGATGTGGAAAGGGAAACCTGAGAGGGTTCCCTAATGTTTATCATTTCATCACTCAATATTCTTAACTGGTCTAAATCCCCATGTAATTCATCTTCAATTTTTTCTAGTGGTTCACCAAATCCATCTTCGAGGTTTTCTTTGTTTAATTCAGGGTTTATTGGGTCCTCTGATTGGTTTGTTTCAATCCTTTGTTGGGATGGTTCATTGATATTTGTCATTATGTTTAGGTAATTTGTATCTACAATATCATTTTTTTTCCATTTCAATTCATTTGCAAATGTTTTTAATTTCATATTTTATTTGAAAAACAATTAAAACATTAAAAAAAACAAAAAAGTGCAAATACTACTCCATCTACCTTACTCCAACACCGTGGGTGTCATTTTAGGCTTCTTTGAGACTTCTTTTGGGCTTCGTGGGTGTCATTTTGGCATCCTTGGATGTCGTTCGAGTGGTAACTTGTGTGCTTTCGGGTCGTTTGTGACGGAATAAAAATTGTTTAGTGTTTTGTTTTGTTTTTTTAAAATACAGGGACACATGCGTGTCCTTGTATGCGTATGCAAAAAACACGCGTGCGTGTCTAGATATGCATGCGCACGTCCAAGTGTGCATGTGTGTTTCAGGTTCTTTTCTAGCTAGTGCACTCCCATTGTATAATAATTGGGTAGAATCTTCTTGCAGGAACCCATGACACATGATGATACACAAGGTGAAACTTGAAAAGTGTTCAAGGGGGGCATACAAAATTGAAAATAGTGAAACAAGATATGAACACAACAAGAAGATTACATTGGATACGAATGTATAAATGAAATGGATGTGTAACAAATTTTAATAGGTTCTCATTTAGCTACCCATGTTTATACTAGTGATTAACACTGATCCTCAAAAAAATTGTAATCGGGGATTAAAACGACACAATAAAAACAATATCTGAAGCAGATCCTATTGAAGAAGAGGGAAATATCCATTATTCAAACAATGGAAAATTGCAATTTTGACAGTAAAATTTTAAATTTCGTAAATTTGAATGTTGCATATGAATTTAGAGACCTCCTTTAATGGGTCTTTGAAATAAGATGAATTATGTATATCATGTTCTTTTGAGAATAGCACCGAAGATTGTAGATGTGCAGGAATACATGTCAATCAGCATTGCGCCATGGGCCAAGAATGTTCAAATTCCCCCGACTACAATTGACGTCAGACAAGAGGATGTGAATACCTGACTACAACAGCTGCAGGGTGTTGCATTGGACATAAATAGACTGTCGACCCATACTTTAGTACATATGAAGTGGATTTCCAACCAGGATTTGGCTGATTGGTAGAAGGATATCAACAACCAATACCTACAGCTGCAGGAGAACAAGGCATCGATGCAGAAAAAGGTAGCAGAACTGCATCGCGCAAAGGAGAAGCTGACCGAAGAAAAGGCGTAGGAAATAGAAGCATTGAAGAAGGCATAATAGGAATTGCATATTTTGAGGAGATCACAGAACTAAAGAAAGAAACCGACTGCCTCATTGTTGAGAAGGTGCATCTTTTTGAGGAGATCACAGAACTAAAGAAAGAAACCGACTGCCTCATTGTTGAGAAGGTGCATCTTTTTGACAGTCGAGTGCAAGTGGAAGTGGTCATTGTGGATTCTTGTTAGTACATTAGTGAAAGAACTACATAATTGGATGCAGTCATGAAGGAAAAGTGACTTGGGGAAGTTATCGCATAGTTACAACAAGACAGCAATATTTTGAACATTTTGGTCTACCCAGACACCACCAAAGCAAATTGTGGAACGAAAGGGTTCCATTGAGGAGATAGCATCATTGTTTGACAAAATGGAGCAGGATTCCAAGATGATCACTGAGTCCATGACCCAATTTTGGGGTAGTTTCCACCAAGATGAATAGTTAGAGAAACTAACAAAGCAGTTCCAAGAAGCCAAAAGCTAGTTTGTAATGCTCAAAATGGCGTTAAGGAAAATTCCACCAATTGTTTAGATTATGCAGTCCACAGAGTTAAAGGAGTTGCATCAACGAGTTGGAAAGGATTAGGAACAATAGTGTAAGCGCAATGACCATCTCGATGAGTTATAAGAAATTGGATCCCAATTGTTAGTGAAAGTAGTCATTGCGCTATAGGCTGTGCAGGAGGGAAATAAGGAAGTGAATGCAAAGATGTTGGGGCACCCATTGAAGTAAGATTTGCTAGGAAGTCAGGACCTTGCTGAGAGAATCCAAGCGCAAGTAAAGGAGATCACTCAATAGTATGACAACTTCAAACTGAAAATCAATGAGTACACCATGTCCAACTAACATGGCTTGAGGGTGAGCCACAATATTGTGTTGGGGGCCTGTTGGAAGGGGTTTTGGGATAAGTCAGCTACACAGCATCGCGGATGTTGCACAATCTTAGAAGACACCACGCAAGTGAAAGATGGTGCACAAGGCAGAAGATAAACTATTTTGAATATTTTATGTCACTTTTTGTACTTTCAGACCATATTTTGCAAATATTGGTCATTAGTTGCTATAATTAGTTAATTAGTTGCTAGAATCAATTAATAATTAGTTAGAAAATCATCTAAGTGGACCATGAAAGTAAAGCTGCAAGATAAATAGAAGAATAATTGCAAACCTGGATATATCTTAGAACGAGAATTGAGAGCTTGAGACTAAATTGAATTGTTGTTGTTTTTGAATCTATGGTTGATTGCGCAGAATTAATGTGATAAGAAGGAGGTTGATCTGAACTACTGTTATCTTTTTGTCTCTTTTTGTCTTTCTATTTCTGCGAATCCAATGGTAAATGTTAAGTGAATCTATGACATGGACCTATGATGCGATGTTTATTGCTTATGAATGATGTTATCTTTTTAGATATATTTCCGCACCTGTAGGTTTACTATGGTTATGAATGAATGATACAATATTTTAAGAGAAATAATGAATGGTCCTGTTGATGATTAAGTAACTGGTAAGATCTAGTATATAAGTCGATGAATCATTGATGCGCACAGTCCTCTTCTATTTTGTTGAAACTTGGTTTTGATAACTCTCCCTCAAACATCTCGGGTGAGACTTCATCCACTTCATGGGTGTTTCCAGACATGGTAAAACCTATCTGGGCCAGCGCTTAGGGAGATCACGGTGATTTGAGCGTCGAAAGAGTGGGAATCCCTGTTGACTGGTTTTGTTGGCTGGGTTTGTGCCAACAAACACTGTCATGTTAGGGAACAATGCCATACAAAGATTTTACCTATAAAATGAACAAGCTAGATCCATCAAGAGACTCCTTGTATTTTGGTTTTCTACACCAAAATAAATTACCATGGCCTAGTAACCACCTATAAGTAACTTCAGTCCAAGCATCATCCATGAACATGGTCAGGCCAACTTGTAATAAGACCTCCTTTCATTGATCACAAAGAGCTGAATCTTTTGTAATCAAGAACAGTTGATTGGGATGTAAATTACAAGCCATTACCCTAGATTGGGAACCAGCTGATGGTAATGTCACTCACAAATTATGAACATGATAGGTCAGCTTGTGATAAGACCCCTTATCTTACAACTTACACTCATTGAGGTATTTGTTTATTTTGGTCCCATGTGGAAAGATTGAGATCAGAAGAAACCTGAAGGTTAGAGAAAATATTATAGATGTACTACTATAATCACCATAATATCAGGCAGGAATGAAAAAGTGTCCTCAATAGCTTCTCCATTATTTCAGGGATGGTAAAGATAATGATCATCAGAAACATGGATTTCATTACAGATAATGCCCACAACAGATCTCGAATTGCTTACCCCTAATGATATTAGTCCAAAATGAAGTAAAGGTTCTTGACATATTAAGATAAAAATCCTGAGTAAAGGTTTTTTAGGATAAACCACTTTACCAACATGCATTAGCTACTGTGGTCATATCAAGTCTTGTAAAATAAATAAAAATAGAAAAAATCAAAGCCAATCAAAACAATTCACATCAATCCAAACCACACATTATGTACAGGTAAGTAAAACTTACCTCAAGAAAAATATTTCTTGAGGAGTTGGACATTTATCGGAAAGGTGTCACTAACACCTTCCAACATTTGCAAGCAAACAGTACCAGGGCCAAGATTTTATGTAATAATGAATGTCCCTAACCACAGACGTTGAAACTTTGTGTAGTCTCATTTGTCTTTGTGGGGATTGTCCCACTTGAGTACCAGATCCCCAATCTCAAACTGATGATTCATGGACAACTTATCATCAAACCACCTTTTGACCAATTGTTGATGATGGTGCAGCTTGTTCCTAGACCTTTCCCTTTCTTCTTCTAATTTAAGAAGGGTATTGATTCTATATTAAAGGGGAGGAGTCAGGATCTTGTGAACAATATTGAGCAATGTGTAATGATGGAAGCAAAATATTTGGTGGTAAGACAACTTATTTTCTGTAGACCAAACAGTAGGTAGAATTACCAATGGAAACCTTAGGAGTTATCTTGTATGCTCATAAAGCATTGAAGAGTTTAGTATGCCAATCCCTATGGCTATCAGCCATAATCTTCTTAATAATATTGATCAAATTCTTATTAGAGGATTCTTCTAATCCATTTCCTTGTGGGTAATAATTAGCAAAGTATTTTACCTTTATCCCTTTCTCAAGGGAATACCGAGTAAGATCAATAGAGTTCAAATAAGAAGCGTTGTCAAAAAACAAAGAGTCAGGTACTCTAAACCTGGTAAGGATATTACTCTCCAAGAATGATGTGACCGAGTTTGTGTTAGGAAACTTTAATGGGATTTCTTCCACCCAATGGGTAAAATAATATTTTGCAGTCAGAATATACTTGTGCTACAATGAGGAGGGAGGAGAGATAGGAACAACAAAATCCAGTCCCCACTACTGAAAAGGGTACTGGACAGTGAAATGTTGTAAAGGAAAAGCCAACTTCTTTAATTTTCCAGCACATTTTTGGCATGGTTCACATTTCCTAACAAGGTTATAATCATATTTGAACAAGGTGTGACAATAATATCCTACTCTTAATACCTTGTGGGTTGTAGTTTCTCCATAGTAATTTCCACCTACAGACACTATACGTAAATCAACCAAAATTTTATCAGCCTCTGGTTTTTCAAGGCACCTAAGGAATACACCATCATAATTCTTATGAAACAACACATTATCAATAAACTGGAAAGGTGTTGCTTTAATTCTCAGATTCCTACACTTTTTGAAGTCAAGGGTTGGAGGGGCATACCCATGAATGAGATAAAATCTAATGTCATCGTACCATTCGGACGATGAAGCAGTAATGACATCAATAGTATCAACTAACATTTATTCCTCGTGAACACATTGTCACTTCTTCTACAGAACATTGGATTGGGATGCCAATAACCATAAATCCTGCCCTTTTACCATGTTGGCAAGTTTTATCTCCAAATTGTACTAGTGGATCGTAGTCATCCAGTGAGCCCTTTTTTCTCCCAAATCTTTCTAAATCAACACAGCTCTTAATGTTGTGTACATGACTATTACCTTTGTCTTCGATTTCAACAGATAGGGCCTGAAATGTTTCACAGTCTTGTAGAAAGTATAGGCTTGTTTTTCTATCTGTGTATAATTCAATACTGCTCCTTTGAACATAGAGCTCATAAAAGACACAAGTATTTTTGCGTCCTTGTTATTTCTCTGTGAGAGCATAGCAGCATATGAAACATTAGTGGAAAAAATGTATAATAGAAAATTTCTCAAAAAATCAGGAGCCTCTATAATGGCCTTATTTATTCTTTTAAACACATATTTTGGTACATCAGAGTACTTGAATATAGCATCCTTCTTCACCAAGTCTTGAAGATTTCTAACAATCTGTGCAAAGTTAAGAAAAATGTTTTTGACAAAGTTAATCTTTCCTAGGAAATACTACATAGCTTTCTTTGAACCAGGGAGCCCTATTTTTTCAATTGCTTCCACCCTTTCGGGATCAATGATTGTTCCATATTTAGAAACAATGAATCCCATAAGTTTAGCTTCAGGGACCGCAAAGAACGATTTCTTCAGGTTTAAAGAAATTCCATATTTTCTGCATCTGTAAAAAACATGCCTCAAGGCTAGTAAATTATCATGTCGTTTCTTAGTGAAAATGGTAATATCATCTAAATATACAACAACATATCTTTGTCACAAACCTCAAAAATATATATCCATAGCTCTATAAAAAGTGGCACCAGCATTAATCAGCCCAAAGGGAATCCTCCTGTAGGAAAAAGTGCCCCAGGGTGTCCTGAAAGAGGTTTTTAGTTGGTCAGAGTTTGTCACTAGAACCTGGTTATACCCTGAAAAACCATCAAGGAGAGAGAACATCTATGCACCTGATATTGTTTGTAATATATGTTCCATGGATGGAACTAGATAGTTTTCTTTTTCGGAAGCTCTGTTGAGATTCCTGAAATCCACACATAATCTGATTTCTCTAGTTTTCTTGCAAATAGGAACTAAATTAGAAATCCATTGTGTATGTCTGAAAGGAAAAACAATTATTTCTTTGAGGAGTTTGTCAAGTTCTTTCTTTATGGAAGGCTCTAGACTTGGATGCATTTTTTTTAACTTTTGTTGATATGGCTCAATATCAATATTTAACGGTATATTTTGATGGATGATGGATGGATCAAAATTCTTTAGATCGTCATAGGTCCATGCAAAAACATCTTTGTTTTATTTACACAATTTAACCTACACCCTATCGTCTTCGGGAGAACAAGTAAAGGCTATATTCATAAACCATGGATTTTCTTAAGTACCTATATTGACAGTCTTGTGATTGAGAGTAGAACTCTGTGTTTTCCAATTAGGATTACCTTTAAATTTGTCTTACAAATTATAAATCCTTTCTAAGTTCAAATATGACTTGGGAATTATATTGGAAGGAAAGTTATTATCGGACAAGGATTTCTCGTGTTCAACCTCATCTATGGAAAAGTCCTTAAAGGTATATTGTGCTGTGAGGAAATCTAGAATTTGAACATCATCGTAAAATATCTTCCAATTGGTAACATTGTCTGGTATGGAAGGCCTATACATGTGTTCTTTGGAAAAAATTTCAGGAGAGAGACCTTCTGGTGGGAGGCGTCTGGATGCGGTATTTGCCAATAGGTCAGCATCAAATTTTGTGATCTGGGGACAAACTTAATATTGAAAGATTGGAAATAATTAGTCATATCCCTTACTAATTTTTTATAGTTCAAAAGATGAGGAGATAAGTAGTGGATATGGTTCCTTACCTGTTTAACTACGATATGTGAGTCAGCATAGCACTGAATATTATCGGATCCCAAATCAATCGCTTTCTTCAGTCCTTCGACCAAGGATTCGTATTCGACAATATTATTGGTACACTTGAACTCTAATCTACAAGAAATCATCCATTTTTCACCTTTCAGGTCTATGACCACACAACCAACATCGGCACCATATTTGGACCTGGACCCGTCAAAAAAGAGTGTCCATGAGGATAAATCTAATCTAAAATTTGTATTAACATTATACACATTATGTACAATCTCACCAACAAATGGAACAACCTTACAGTTATCAATTTCTAACAATTTATCGACATTTTGATTCAGAGAAATATCAGCAGGCAAATCACTGAAGTAGGAGTCAAAAGTATAATGTTCAACAACTGAATTTACAAAAATAGCTAGTCCAGCCAGATCATTAAGATATGTGACTGTTTATTTCATAAGAAGATCCCTCTTTATTTTAATCTAATTTGGCCTCCCATTCTATGGAAGCCATAAGTGAGACCAGTCTGTGGAAATTTATCCCTTCAATTTTTCAGACCAATCTCTACTTAACCACATACCATAAGTTTATGGTACATCAGCCACTAGAATGTCTACTGTTTGATGTATTCTGGGATCAATAGATAATGTCAAAAGAACATTTTTCAACTCACCCAAGAATTTTACCCTAGATCTATCTAGCTGCACTATATGGGTAGGGAAATATTCCTACATGGCGTTTAACTTTATGCATACCGAAACAGGAATAACATTCGAATATGCTCATGATTCGATCATACGGTTATGAACATTTCTATTGAAAAACTCAAAGGTTAGCAATAAAGGTGGAACCTTCTTAGTAGCATATTTTTGGGACTCACATTGTGTACAAACTTCTAAGTTATGGTTTTGAGCTTATCTTGACCTATTCAATACCATGTTCTTGGGAAAACCCTCTCTGATAGATGGTATCTTGAGAGGTTCGAATAGAGAGATGTTAGCTTTAGCCCTTTTCATATCATCTATAAGATTGTACTCAACCTTGAGGATTACCTTTTCCTTTATTGGGACTGTCTTACCTGTTTCCTGTGCAGACGTTGTTGGTGGAATGTTTTGTGGTGGTGAGCCTTTACTCCTCATATTGTAGGAATGTTGCAAATCAAAAATAGCTTTTGTATCTTCCTCCCATTCTTTTTCGGCCATAGGTAGCTCTAAAAAACAAGTAATAGTATTGATAAATGGATCATGTTCATTATTAGGAGGTTTAGTTTCTGTAATTTATTGTCTACCATCGTTTTGTAGATTCGAAGGATTAGAAGTTAGGGTTTAGAAATAGAGTAAATCTCATCGGAGGTAAGTGTTCCACCAGGGTTCAGAGGTGGTTGATTTAAAGGAGGTTGATAAGATATCCTAGGTGGTTTCCTTACCTGACCTCTATTATTTCCTTGGTTATCACCATTTTCCCTCTTGAGATCGACCATATCATTGGAAATCCTCTAGAACAACTTCTTCATGTTGTCCATTTTATAAGGGTCTTTATCTAAGGTTGTGGGTTTAGGAACATGCTCTTGCCTTCTCCTATAAATAGAAGGTCATTCAGTTTCTTGGTATGGATTTTATTTAAGACCATACATGTCCTTTTTGACAAGACAAGCCTCAGTGAAGGAAATTTGTAGGGTCATCTTGTGAGCATGTTTGACCCACGTAGCAATAGTTGTAGGCAAACCCTTTATGTAGTATGCTATCAGCAATTCTTTGGTAGGGAGGAGCGTAGTAGGAATCCTATTTTTTAAGTAGGAAAACCTCTAATTATAATCTTTCACTCCTTCTTTTGGATTTATCCTAAACAATGATAGATCATTGACCAAATCTTATGGGGTACTATCTTCTCTAAACTTTTGATGAAATAATGATTTGAATTGTTGCCAAGAGTTTATAGAGGCAGATTCTAATGCAAAATACCAGGTCAATGCTTGCCCCTTGAAACTGTAAGGGAATATCCTACATACAACATCCTCATGAATTACGTTTCTCAGTCTTATAGCCTGCATATAACTCTTAATATGATCTTCTGCGGGGATTTTGTCGTCTGGATCGAATCTAGGTAGCCATTTCTCAAGTTTTTTTGGAAGTTTGTGTAATTGTCCTAGGATCAGCACTGCATTGAAATCCAACCATGCTTTATTAAGATTTTCATCCATAGGTCCTTCTGGAACTTCCTATTCTTCTATTAAATTTCTTGATGGATGTTCTCAAGACAATGAGGAAGACTCATTGTCTAAGGATTCTTCAGAGGAGGAAGGTGATGAAGGGGATGTTGTAGGTGGTGAAGAACCGAAAAGGCAAGGTGGATATTCTGGGGGTTGATCATTTTGATTAAATAGCTAGTTTGTATGGACCTTAGGAACTACTATTTTTCCAGTGGTATTTTGAGGACTTGTGCTCACGGGAGAAGAATGTCCTAAGGGTAAGGCATCTGCGAGGCTCTGATTGAGTTCGGCTCTTTGCTCAATCCTTGCGACTTGGTATTGGTTATTCTTTGTCAATTTTTCTAGTGTTAGGGTTCCCCTTCATGGTGAAAAAAATATAATTTGCAGTTGATTACCAAGAATAGTTTGTACAGAAGAAGTGGGAGGGATGGTTGTCGCACCTTCTATAGGTCGTGTCGTAGACATAGAAGCTTGTGTGTGGCTTCTAGTAACGATAGGTGATCTATTTTGAGGAGTTTTAGTAGATTTTAACTTTGACATATTTCAAAATGGCCCTCCTTGTAGCACCATTTATTGATGGGCTCGAAGTGTAGGTAGCTAGAAATTTCTACAAGGCATTCAACACAAGAAGATAACCCAACCAAAGGCTTTGAATTGTTCTCACGCAGAGAAGACTCTATCCTCGAGCTATTTGAAATGGATAAATCTTATCGATACGAGGCCTCCACTGGAATGAGGTTTGATTATATCTAGATTATATGTTGTGAGGATAAGATGAGAATAGAAGAGATAAAAGAACTGATTTCTAACCAACTACTTAAGGACACTTATATAGGGTAGGCAATGTTTCGGAATGAGATTGTCTCGAAATATAACATATGAAAAAGAATAATTACTTAATGTGTAATCATGCAGATGAAGATTATTCCTTATAAATTTCTTGAGATTAACTCATCAAACAAAATTGGCAAGAGTTATGTCCTAAGTATTAGAGATACACAACAACCCAAGAGACAATATTAATTAACAAATCAATATTCAGAGATTGATAATTGATCATCAGATGCATAAAAAATAATGTACACCAAACAAACACATTTAATTGATACACATTACATATGTAAATTCCTGTATAGAAACGTCAACACAAGAACCAACATGTTCATAAAAGAGATCTAATAATCAATGAGCCAAAGATATTAGGAGATGAGCTTAAATCCACTAAAAACATTCAATGAATAACCATGGAACATCATATGAGATAACTGCAATTTTATGAATCCGCAAAACATTACAAAATAGTTAAACCACAAACTTCTCTCTTATGATTCAGGTAGTCTTGTCTCCTAGATATTCCTTAATCTTTTTCTCTGAAAAGTCCCCCTCTACTTGGAAAATTCCATCCTTAAATAAGATTACATTTTTTTACAAGAAAATAAAAAATTCCCAAAACATGGGATTACAAATCAAATGGTTTTAGGATTGGCGAAGGTGGAACACCACTTGGCATATAGGTCCATAAGTTCATCGATTTCTTGGAAATGGGCATGCCTCAAGTGGACTTCCATTTTACAAATATGGGAGGAAATATCCCTCTTTTTAATCTTCCTACACTCTTTCACGAACACCTGTATTCGATCTATCGAAGCATAAGGAAATTCGATCCATCTCTTGATTTCTTGCATTGTGATGAGATTTATTTGTTGGATCAGCTCCATGTCAGCATCAAATCATTTTTCAACCTGTTCCAGTTGAAGCTTTGACGAAGGTGCCTGACTAATAGGATCCAAAACGGGCAAGTCCAAATAGGTTAGCAAATCCTCAGCATTTGACCACCTTGTCTCACAAGTTTTCTATCCTTCATTGATCAGAGGAGTCTCCACTGAGTCACAGATACCTTCCAACATCTCAATAAAAACCTCAGTCATTTTATCCTGCAGCCTTTCCAGGATCGGAAAGTCATGCATTTTTTCTTTGATGTGCTTCTGCCAACTTGGTACTTGTTCAAAAGTCGTAGACACTTCTCTCATATGATCATGATGGGTTTCAAGGGTTTCAAAATGCTTATAAAACTCTTCATACAACCCTTGAATCTCATCATATCTACCATGGCCTATCAGAATCCTTGATGCACCCTACAGAGCACCTGTTTGAATTGTTCTGGTGTCAGACCTAGAAAGGAGGAGGCTTTTGAGTCTAACTAGGAATCTTTCAGCTGTTGATTGATACAGACAATATTTTTTACTTGTTTCTAATTCAAGACATGTGCATTCCCAATTTTTTTCTTAAGTTGCTCAGCTTTATTTTTCCACTACTGAACAGTTTCTTCATGATTTTTCTTCAGCTAGTTCATTTCTCTACTCCGTTGTTGTCATGTCCAGTTTGGATTTTTGCAATTATTTCTCTTTATCCACAAGAACCAAACTTAGTTTTGAAACTGAGTCAATTTTTTCACCTACAAAAACTCCCATGGAGGTTGTTGTGTCTAATGCCCCTTGTTGAATGTCAGTGGTATCTGGCTTCCAAATAACCTGATTATGGGTAGGCACCTGTTTGGATGAACTTTCTCTAGCTCTCTTGGATCCCCTCTTTACCACAAATTTCTCCTTTTTTCTCCAATAATATTTTCCCATTAATATCACAACAGCTTCTCCAAAATATGACATCACCTCTGATGATGAAGTGGTTTGGTGCTAGACGGTTACCATGGGATCCGTTTGGGTTTGTTTTAAGGAAATTTGTATGCTAAGGGGAGGGATATCCATGGGAGAAGAAGCAGAGGTAAAGGTAAGGGATGTAAAAGAATCAGATGTAGGAAAAACTTCTTTATGAGGAGGAGTCATAGAGGTAGAAGAAATGTTCACCTGAGGAGGTTGGTAAACTGGGGATGTTGTGATAGGGTGAGGTGGTGAAAGATGAGGAGGAGAAGTATGAATAGGTGAGTCAACTGAATTTTTGGGAATGCCAGTAGTAGCTCTCATAATCAGTGAGAGATTTATCTTGGAAAATGATTGTTGGGAAGATGACAAACCTAACAGGTTGGGAAAACCCTGGAGATTGGGAATGGATGACAAAAGGGTATTCAAAACAGCTTATGGGCAAGTACCAGGGTCTTCTTCCACTTCTATATCACTATGCACATCATGAATTTAAACCCGAGATGAAGATAAAGAAGTTACATGTTGTATAGAAAGATATTGCACAGGGGCTTTCTTTTGTTTAACAATTGGGAGCGAAGGAATTAGTCTTTATTTTGTGAACTCTCCCTACAATTGAGTTTGTTTTGTGCTCAATTGAATCTTTTCTTTCTTAGGATGGGTTTCAGCTATCTCTATATGAGTTTGTATTTGGGAACTGATTAATTCAAGATTCCTCTTGAATTCTACCCCTTTCTGCAATGCATCTTCCATTGAAGCCAGATGAGGACTAGATGGGCCTTCATGGACACCTTTACCTTTATCCTTGGGTTGAGCAGCAAGGGTAGCAACAGAACTTGTTGCATGTTCTCTTGCTTCCTTTTCTGTTTTATCCTTCTGAATATTTTTCTTTATCTCAAGTTTATCTTCTCTTTCATGGAGAATTCTTATCTTGAGATCCTTTTGGTACTTGTATAGATGGTACTTGGTATCTGAATCAGTGATCTTATTCATTGCTTCCTGAAAAATCTATAGCCGCTCGGAAAAACCCTATCTATGAAAATTTGGTAAGCGAATTATTGCAGAACCATGTGGTCGGGAACTATCCTAGGAAGCAGGTGGAATGTATTTCTTCCCCAAATTATTATGTAAGAGAAATATTCTCCTACGTACCAATCACCATATAATGAAGATAGTGCCCTAGCACCTTCTGAGAATGTAGGAGCATTATCTTTGAAAATTTTAAAATACATTGACCCAAGAAATAGGTCACACAACTCATAAACCCAAGGGATTAATTTATCTTCCCACATATCAGAGAAATATATATGTACAGACAACGATTTGTCATCCCAATACCAATTTAAAGCAAGGAAAGAAGAAGACGCATAGAATGCATCCATCACAAACCCTTACATATAGAAAGTCAGCTTTCGATTGGTCGATGTTTTCTGATACTTCTCAATTTCATCTCGCAAATTGTAGGAAAATACTTCCGCCCAATTGAAAGAATCACCTGTAAGAAAAATGTGGTGTGCCATAGGAACCCGTTTTTCTCTGAAGGAGGAACAGTTTGGTAACCCATACAACCTGCAAAACATGGCTGCCGGTACCAAGAAAGGTTCTTTGAACCGAGAAATTGGGTACATTGGAAGTGAAGCAGGAACAACTAATGTTGGGTCTTCCATCCAACATTTGACTACTTCTTCGTAATTGAATTTGGAGAGGGTTTCATTGAAAATTTTTGACAATGAAAGTTATTGGGGAGGTCCCAAAGCATAAGCCCTAGAAAATACCTCAGGATGAAATGAGGTAATTAAGGTATTATTCGTGTCATGAAACATGCTCCCCTTAGGGTCGACATGGTCTAATTCCAACTTGACAAGGTATATTCAAGGCATGAATGGAGGTCTAGCAGCGATGCAGTGGAGCTGAGAATTACAAATATGGAGATAAGCGAGTTGGTCATGAGCAACAAAGGAAAAGTCATCATTGTCAAAGACAGAGTAAATTCTATACATTCCAGATGTAGGGTATCATACACATGCCCACTAGTGTTAGTAAAAACACCAACATTGGGGTCTTTGTTCTTCTTCTCTTGAAGAGCCGTTTTTGATCTAGTGTTCCTGGACGTGGTGGATTCCTTCTCTTATTGAATTTTGGCAACCATTTCTGATAATGACATGAATTCAATTACAACAAAAAAAATGGTCAGGCATTGAAAAATTACCAGTGAAAATGCTCATAAGACCACACATCTGTCCGCTAGGACAAAGAGGAAATGTAAAGTAAAAACCATGAGCACAGTGAAAAAGCACTAGAAAATGGTAAAAAGCATTCGTAACTTCAAAAATTAAAAAACTCAACCCAAACGGCCAAAAAAATATAGGTTGTAGATTTCATATGCATGGACGGCTAAGATCAAGGTGGTAGAATAGGATACAAGATTTGACAAGGTTGAATTTTCATGCTTTAAGATTTTTGACTTCCACAAATCAGGAATCAAGAATCAGGAAATGAACATTCAGTCAAGAATGATGTGGATTTTCTGGTTTCTGACACCCAAAAATTGGAAATAGAAAATCGATAAAGTAGATAAATCATAAATCGAAAACGATGTTTTCGATATTCAAGATCCGAAATGTTAGAAATCAAAAATCGAGAAAATGCCAAATAACTTTAACAAAACCAGAGTTTTTTGGTTTCTGACATCTTAAAATTGAAAATCGAAAATCGGAACTGCACTTTTCTTTATTTGAAAAAATAAGGTTTACGGGATCCAACTCATGTCGGAACTCGGAAATCAGAAAATAGACTTCAACATACCTCCAAAAAATGGATTTTCAAATCAACTTTAAAAAAGTTTGAAAATACATAAAAAGGTCCCAAAAACCCAAAAAAAATCCAAAAAAACAAGGTTTACTAAAGCAATTTATTGAACCCAATGAAAGAAACAAAGAACTTACAACTTAATAGTTTTCCTTAATGATGAATAGCTATAAAAACTAGTAAATGGGGGCCCCTATTTTGATGATGCAAAATGGGGATCTGTTGCAGACAACAACAATCCTCCATGCACTAGTGGAGTGATTAAGACCTCCTAATGTAGGAAAATAGACAATTAGTCTATATGGTTAAAGGGAGGATTAATAATAATCCCAACATGCCCCCTAACCCTGAATTTGGCCAACCTGGTCCCTGGAAACTAAGACCAAAGGTCACCCATACAATCTAAATGCAAAAAAAAAAAAATCTTCAAATTAATCCTAGTAAATGGGGAAAACCTCATGGGAACCTCCCCCCCCCCCCTCAAAATAAGCAGNCCCTCTTGTGCTAACAATTTTCTCTCAACAACAACAAACAAGACAAGCATGCTATATAATATGGTGTTAGATAGACTCTAGCATATATAATCGACAATGTATAATAATTAAACATATCCATGGATTCAATATTCATTCAAATTCACATTATTCGACAATAAAAGATATTTATATTAATCAAATCAGAGATTACACAAGTGACAACCTTTGTCGGCACGTCTACAAACTGGACAAACTGAGTCCACCACCTCAATCCTCCATCTCTCGATAGTAAGCTCACAATCAAAGGCAAGATTTGGAAGAACACAAAGTGCTCCAAAGGGACAAAGGGATGCAGACTCAAGTATATGCAAACTGTGGCAACAATGGACTATAGTTTCCTTGATCTTCAATTCCTCCTTCTTCAATGTATCCAAGGGGTTCCTTATATAGCACTCCAAAGTGGTAATGGAGGGTCAAATTCGAGAGATATAAAGGAATATGGAATGCCTAGATTCAATTGGTTTGGAATCATATGAAGGAAAACTCCAAAAGTATTTGGATTTATGCACACATCTCGATGTACATGAGATTGAGGTCAAAAGTCGTGTGTACACACGAGTATGGGATTAAAATTTGCATACAGCAATAAACAGGGGTTTTAAGGGATGAAATTGGAAACATCAAAGTATAATATCAGTCCATGGGGTCTAAAGAGTCTATAGAGGGATAGGGAAGGCCATAAATATGTGATCAACCATATGTGGTAAAATCAACTATAACAGATGCCCCCTAATGTGTGAGGTCAGAGGGGAAACATGATGGCCAAAATACATTATAAAATCCATCCCATAAGTGGAGTGATGAAGAAGTAGGTGGAAGAACCATCCATCCATCAGTATAGTATAATAATCAATATTTGTATGTGACTACAAATACATATAGTAGTCTCGGATACATAAGAGTACAATGGCCATGAATAGGCATGATTTACAAAATGTGACATGTGTGGTCATCTCCACGTACAGTATATAATAGATCAGAATATCCATGATGAAGATATACAATGGAGCAAGATCTCCATAATGGCTAAAGATATATGACATACACTAGAATCAAATCATGAGCGCTGAAATCTCATGAACACTGGCACGATTAAGGAGGTAGCATATGTGAAATGCCACCAAGCTCGAAGGTCTTTTACACAAACTGCTATGAGTACATGTCCTACTATGCAAATAGAGGTGTCGAGGTTGAGCATAATAGTCCATTGTCTGATTACCGGTCATTGATATATACCGTTAACAAACACAAGATCACCCACTTATAATGAAAATGGAAATCAAGGTACTAGAGTGAAAATTAACAAGTGTGAATAGATGTGTTGAGGTCGAACACTTGGGAGAATCCATCGATCAGGGGACATTGTTTTATTCCCAAAACTGTCGATGGTGAGAGAACCTACCACTGATGACTATAAGTTGCAAGGCACTCAAATGAATCTATACTCCTATCCTAGAATAAATGATCTCAAGTCGATGGGATGGAATCCGCTAGAAGGAGGGCATTAAGGCATCCCCCATCAACCAACACGAGGTACTCAACAACGCTGTATAATTTGGAAGAACTCGACCAAGATGTGCATGAACCAGTAACAATACTAGGAATGGCCGACATGCAAATTCAAGAAAATTGAGGAATGGTCGACTCAGGATTCAACTTCCTTCAAAAAATATCATAAAGGAAAATGGTGACTGAAGGTAGGAAATATGGACTCGATATGCAAACTGGGACATCTCTGTGATGCAAGAGGCATCAACAGAAGCTCCATAAGGACTGGAAGCTTAACCAATTGGTGGAGATAAAATTAGAGTAATGAGTATATCTCCTAAATTCAAACTAATATTAACCCAACCAATGGATGTGATATACAATGCTCTGTTCGAAGGAGACATGACTGAACTGTTGCCAAAGATAACATCTTTTCCTGTCTGGATTTTTGGTTTTTTTTTTTTTGGACGTTTTAGATATTTTAAAGAGCTTGAAAAGAAATTAAAGTGCTTTATAGTATAAATCTAGGGGGAGACGAGTGTCAAGGGGGAAAGAAAACTAGTTCCAAGTAGTGGAACACACCTATGCTTAATATAAGGAAGTATGTGCAGGATAACGACACTCAGGGGAAGGTCCCCTCCCGGTAAAAATAGGGAATCCACCTGCAAAAGATATGTAAAAAGGCTCTACTTGGCTAGACATGAGACAAGATCGGGATATATGGTTGATAATCAAAGTCATAAAAGCCGGCACAAGGCTCAATAATGTAAGAAAAACTCATGATAATGTAATCACAACTTGACATATACAAGGGAGTCTTGGGGGA
Organism: Pseudotsuga menziesii; assembly: GCA_001517045.1. Lineage (NCBI taxonomy): Eukaryota > Viridiplantae > Streptophyta > Pinopsida > Pinales > Pinaceae > Pseudotsuga > Pseudotsuga menziesii. The sequence continues at coordinate 159,306 of LPNX010482030.1, forward strand.
ATGGCCAGCATAAATTTCAAGAGGAGTATGAGGTTCTTGATCAAAGACATGGCGGTACTATACAAAGGACTCCCACACCTTAAAGAAGAAATGTCGGCATGGGAACCAAATGTAATAAATGATCTAACTAGGGTACCCATGTATGGGAAAGCTCTACCATTCACATAATGTCACTTCTAAAAGAAGCATGAAGGTTTTGTGACAAGATGGAATGGGTTCATACCTACGGTTAAGATGAAATGGTCATAAGGCTATGCAAAATGCAAGTGGATGTGAAATCCTAACCTATATTCCAGTTTAGACATCATACTTGAAATAGGCATGACTGGGTCAAAGACACGATCAAACCATACTAAAAATGGGCTTCTACAACATCGGATTAGTTCAAATGGTCCAAAATGGTCAGAAATGGTCAAAAACTATAGACAGTGGGTAAAAATTTCAAAAATTTTCTATAAAATAGTGAAAAATTAAAAAATTTCATACCATTTTGAATTTTTACCCACCATAGTGCATTTGAGTCTAGAACTTCAGAAAAACATTCCAGGAGCATCATCCAGTGGAATCCCTCCACGTTTAATCAAGGTAAATTCCCTTTCCCCTAACCTTCATTTTCATGTAAAAAAATTAAATTTTCATGGTCAAATTAAATTTTTTGTCCATCCCGACTTGAGTGTTTGGTCCCACGTGGATATCAGGAATTTTTCCATGTATAGGGCTCACCATATGCAGAAAATGCCACGAAAACGCGTATGTACGCGGCTGTTTTGCAGACAGTCACATATAGGGCCGTGAACATGGTTTTTATGGGAAAATAATGATCATAATTTATTTTTTCTGTGCAAGATGGTACTAGAGTGGAGACAGAGAGAACATGGTGATGTTGAGAAAGCTATCTAGGATGACCTCATGTCTCAACAAGCATTACAAGCATGTGGGTTATACAAGTTTTGGTGTCTTGGCATCTTGAGGGAAAATTCAATACTACTCAAGTTGCTGGTAGATTATTGGGATCCAAGTTCTGAAACCTTTTAGATAGATGGGATGTCACTCAACATTGAGGTTGAGGACATATATTTCATCATAGGTTTGTCCTGACGAAAGGAGGTGGTGAACCTCCGATCTCATGGGGCAGGAGGTGGGCTGACTATAGAGGACTACATAACTATGTACTTCCTTCCCAATACATAGAAGGTTGGGATTCAAATCCTGACAAATGAAATTCAAATTTTGGGGCTGAAAGCCATACTCTTGGCATTAGGTAGGATCGTAGGCTTGGAATCACTCCACCAGGTCTCACGGCCAATTATTTTCTGATGTAGTAGATTGTATGCATCCTACAATATATGACTGGAGTACTACACTACTGAGCAACATGAAACAAAAAATCAGTGACTGCAAGATGGGTAGGGTGTAGAAATTTGGGTTTGGAAGCATACTAAGCACATTCCTTTTTGAGCGGGTTCAAGGGCTAAGCCCTAGAGTAGACATTGCACCACATTGAGTCCAGGATCCATCCGAGCAATGTTGGGTTAATTTCATGCACAGACTGGGAGGTGGAAGGGTGGCTAACCCCTACCCAGCAAAGTTCTTTCCATGGTGGCGAAGACAACTCATCGCCATAGATGACTATCCTTATGCAGGGATCAAATTTCGTGGCGACCCATACATGCCCCTACCACCAAGAGTGGCTTATGGAGACATAGGTGATGAATCCTAAACCCACTTTAATTTTTTGAATTATTTAATTTTTTTGTGTTTTTTGATATATGAAATCAAAAACATGTTTTTGGTGTGACGACACATAGTGATACTCTATCATTTATATGCAGATGTAGGACGATGATGGCCAGATGGATTTCCTCATCATCGACGGAGGGGAAGAGGTGATGAGATCATGGGTGTGGATGTGGAGTGAACGCTCCAAAGCATCCACACGAACTTTGTTCAATTGACACAGAGAGTACCCATGGCACAAGTAGAGGACTTTCCTGAGGCCATGCAGTGCCAGGTGGTTGGATTACCATGAGCATGGGTTCGATTGTTTTGCCGGCTAGCTAGAGCCGTGGTGTGCTACCATGATCAGCACCCTCCTCCACCTCAGGCTTAGAGACCTGGGTGTATTTTTTTGTATTACCATGTAGTATATTTTGGTGGCTCGGAAGCCCCAATTTTTTATGACACTTATGTATTACAAGGTCACCTTTTTTGATATTAATGAAAAATATTTATGATGATCGATTATTATTCTATTTACATGTGTAAAATGTGTTTATGAGATGCTTATGGTTTGTGAAACAAATGCCAATCTAACACATAGTTAGCATATGAATCAGCAACTTGATTAAAATTTCTTGGAACATGAATGTATGTTATACCCTCAAATTGTTGTTCTAGAAATCTAACACGTAAGAATATTCATAATAATGTCGGATCCCTAATACAATACAAGCCATTAAGTTGTGAAACCACTAACTATGAATCAATATGTACCTCAAGAGAAAGAACACCATGTGAAATGGAATCCCGCAATAACTCAATGATGGCACTATATTCAACAACATTGTTTGACGAAGGTTGTAAACATACGCCTCCTTAAGACAATACTTGACCCATAGGAGTATAGATCACCCAAGCAGCTAAAGCTGTGTTTTGAGTGTGTCAGCTACCACCATCAGGGAATCCTATGTAAAGAGAAGATTCCATCAACATCTACCACAACAAATGAAATCTAATCAACAAACTCGATCACCATAAGAAAACCTAACTATGCAATGTAAAAATTTACAATAATATACAAAAATCATCCCTAGATGAAGATCATGCATAGTATTTTTTGAGATAGAGCTCGTTTCTAGGCTCTGCCGAGGCTTTCCCTTCATAATCGACCAACTCATACTCGCCTTTCTCTAATACATGCTTAACCATGTTTGTACCATGCCACATAGGATAACTTTCCTACCCCCAAGGGTTCCTTAGCTTGATCCCACAAAAGGACCAAGTCACCTTCACTAAATCTCCTAGGAAGAACAGACTTATCATATTGGACCTTAATGTGACTCTTGTTAACCTCAAGAGCCACTAAAGCATCTCGGTGTTGCTCATCAAGCTGCTCCAAGTGAACCAAACACTCTTCCAATGTGGAATTCTCCAGTAAAATCTCCATAGCTAGCTTCAAAGAAGGGATTTCACATTCAACCAGTAATACTAACTCCACCCCATGCACAAGCTGATAGGGATAAAAAACGATGGTAGTATTGACCATGGTTCTATAGGCCCACAAAGATGGATACAAAAAGATATGCCAATTATTGTTGCTCAGTGTGATGGTTTGTTGGAGAATGGACTTAATTAACTTGTTCACTACTTCAACTTGTCCATTCGCTTGAGGATAGTAGGAACAAGAGTGCTCTTACTTATATCCTAACTTCAAATCCAACTCTTCCATAATTTTTTTCTAAAATTTCCTGCCATGGTCAGTGACAAGCTCTCTCGGAATGCCAAACTAGGAGATAATCTAGTTAAATATGAAATGCGCGGCTGTCTCACCGTCATATTTAACTATGGGCATAGCCTCTACCCATTTCATGAAGTAATCGACAACCACAATAATATGATGGTGCCCCCCAACCGAATCTGGGTTGCAATCCATAAAATCAAGCCCCCACTTGGTGAAGGGACTGATGGTGACAATAGGATGAAAAGGGGTGGGACACGACCGCATATTACGTGCAAACACTTGGAAAGGGTGGCACGTCTTGACCACATTAACACAATATTTAAATATGGATGGCCAAAAATAGCTGTCTCTTAAGATTTTTTGGGCTATAGAAAGCCCAGATGAATGACCACCACACGTCCCTCCATTGAAATCATTAAGCACGACTTAAGCCTTACATGAGTTAAACAATGACGTAAAATGGAATCAACCCCACAACAGTACAAAGTATCATCCACTATAAGGTAGTTCTTCACTACGTGACGTAGTTGGTGCCGCTCATCCCATAAGAGGTGACTAGGGACCTTCAATGTTTGCAAATATATGATAATATCCCTGTACCAAGGGTCCACAGTCGAGATGAGGAATATATGTTCATCGACAAAAAAATCCTCATAAAACTCCTCTTCCTCCAAACTTGGAAAATCTTATATGAGCTCTGCAAAGATTAACGATTTCTTCGATTTTTTCTAAACGAATTCAAGATCAAACTCTTGCAAAATCATGATCCATTTATTATACTTTCCCCCAATCATCCTTCTAGTGAGGACAAATTGAAATGGATTGATGTGAGCTACAACCAAATTTTGGCGAGGGAGAATTTAATGTCTCAAATGTTAAACCACATGAGCAGTGGCGAAGGCTAGATTCTCAACATGGGAATAACGAAGTTTCGCATCAATCAGATTTCGGCTCAAATAATATATGAGATGCTCATGGTGCTCCTCATCCTCCTGAACCAATACCATACCAATCGTCTCTCGAGAATCGGCCACATAAATGAAAAAGGCACGCCTATAGTCTTTTGGACTAAGCACGGGGGTCGTTGCTAAGGATTCCTTCAAGGCATCGAAATACTCCTGGGATCACTCATCCCAATAAAAGGGGGTGTCCTTCTTCAACAAACGCATGAAGCCTTTACTCAAATTGGCGAAGTTGACCATGAAACTTCATAAGAAGTTTACAATTTTTTGTAAACATTAAAGATGTCGAATGTTACGTGGGGGAGACAATTGAAGTATTTCCTCAACCTTTAAGGGATCGACTCTAATACCCTCCTTGGATACGATGAATCTTAGTAAATGACCAACCTTCACGCAAAAGACGCACTTATGAGGATTTAAACGAACTTGATAATGACAGCATATTTCGAACACTAATTGCAAATGATAAGGATGACACACTCTTAAATGAGAGTGAGCAGCTAGATCATCAAAATACACTTCAATAATCATGAAATATCAAGGTCATGGCCTGTTGAAATGTAGCTCCAACATTTTTAAGGTCGAAGGGCATCTTTCGATATGCAAAATTTCCCCAAGAACAAATAAATGCAGTCTTATGTTGATCCTAAGGTTTAATTTGTATCTGGTTATATCCAGAAAACCCATCCATAAAAGGAAATACCTCACTTCCCACACACTGATCCAAAATTTAATAAATAAATGGTGTAGGGAAATTATCTTTAGGATAGGCTCAATTTAAATCACGGAAATCAATACATATTCAGATTGCTCCCTGCTTCTTATCCACCAAAACAAATATTTGAAACCCACTTCATAAATGGAACAAGATAGATAAAACTAGCTTTGAGCAGCTTCTCTATCTCTGCTTTAATGGCAGGTGCTTTCCTAGGATACACAGCATGCAAGCGTTGTCGAATCGGTTTTGCATCCGGATAGGTCTTGATTTCATGTTCGACAATACGAGGGTCTATACCTGGAATTTCTTCATATGACCAAGAGAAAACATCACAAAGCTCCTTAAACAGCTCGGTATACTCTTTTATCTCATCGAGGGAACAATCCGCCCTAATATAAACATTCTCAATCTTACCATGATCATGAAAAATGTTGATAGGAATCATTGATGACAAGTTATCCATGTTTCCTTCAGCAACCCAACTAGGAGATCTTAATGGGACCATGGGGCTGCCAACTTTATCACTTAGAATTTCCCTAAAGTCATCACACTCTAAACGATCAAGCTTAAGAAGGAAATACGATATATGGTGCAACTCTTCCCAAGGTTGTTCAATCCTAGACATGGCCTCAAGAATAGCTTCATCTGATGGGAAAACATCATCAAGGAAGTCTTGAGAGTTAGATGACTCTATTGCCCATGCAGGAAGCACATAAGGGTCCTCCTCCTCCATCCACGAAGAGGAAGGACTAGGCTCTACAACATAATCAATATTCGCTTGATATGCCACTAATTTTGTAGGAAACAATATGTTTGTCTCGACAGGTATACTCAAAGTACTCGGTGAAGGAAGAATCCAAGGATCCTCCATATGAGAAGTGTGAAAGGATACCGAATTCAATGAGGACAAATCCCTTCCAAGACTAGACCCAATCATAAGAATGAGCATAGGACAACTAAAGATTCCCATGAGAGAAGGATACATACCCACACCCACATTATCAGTTTCCAGCTAAGAATCACTGATAATTGGGATAGAAGCTCCAGATGATGCTGACATGCTCGGATTTTGGAAAGACTTCTTATCGATAGTAACAATATTACCATTAAATGGAAAACAAACCACTCAGAATAGGGAAGAGGATATATCTTTCATATTGTACATCCAATTTCGACCTAGTAAAATATTATAGTCAAGGGGCGCATCAACCACCTTGACCTGGATCAGAATAGTCTTCCCTCCCAATTGGACCTCTAGAGAAGGAAGTATACCGTGCAGCCAAAATGATCTTCCATTGAAAGTAGTCAACATGTTGGCATACTGAGACAACGTGGGAGAACCTAAGCCCTTCCAACAAGCCAAAGACATCATGGAAGTGGCAGCACCTTCATAAATAACAGTACACATGATGGTGTCATTGAGACACTCTACATGAATCAAAAGAGACACGTAGTAAAGCAAGTGAGACTGGATTCCATGAGTTTCAAATTTGATCATGGAAGAAGAGATATCATCACCAACCCCAAGAGCAGACAACAAGGCTTTCCTCTGGGAAGGACAAGTCTGAAGCACTTCTAATGCAGACATTTCACAAAGAGTTTGGCCAAAATCCTTGACAATTTAATAGTTTTGAATGGCTCGAGCATTAGGATTGTGCCCTGAGCTCTTCAAGACTCCCTTAGGAATGTCAGGCAAAACTTCAAGCTTATCTGTAGGCTTTTCAATTTGCAAATAGCTCTTGGGTGTATCAGGTTATTTCCCAAGGTCATATTGTCACGAACCATAGTCTTTCACACAAGTCACAACATTTGTAGCATTCACCATGTTGCTGCAACTGTGACCACTAGCGGCCTCCGACAAGTTTTGAGTTCCACCAGATGCACAACCAGGATCAACGGTCCTCGAGTTCATATTTTGATTATTAGGTAAATGATTAGTAAACACAGTTGGGCCTTGTGCTATGAACTTCGAGGCGTCATCCATACGAGGGCACAAGTGAGTGAGGTGATCGTCCTTACACAACTTACAAGGAAACTTCACCTTACACTTAGGCTTCTTGTCCCCTCAGTATTGTTTGTGTTCTTGTCATTATTATTACCATTTTCATTTTTATTTCCACCCTTAAGATTATTATTTCCTTTATTTGTATTCCTTCCAGGTTGTTGGTTTCCTTTCAGGTTCGACGTTTGCACTAAAAGCACACTTGCATATTGGGTAGGATGAGATGAATTCGTAGCTTGTCCCGATGCAGGCTGGTTAAGCGATAACTGGATCACTTGTTTCATAACTGAGTTTGCTAGGTTTGTACTTGTGCAGCCAACAATACCATCGGCATGTGGCCCCGGTTTAATCTTGGGGTTGAAATTGGATCTTGGAGAATTCGAGATAATCTCATACAAGAGTCTGGACTAAGCATAGATCAAATCCAACTCTTAAACCCTAAAAATAGCTTGGTCCTCATTTTGAACTCCGAATATGGAAACATCCTTCGCGATATAAGGTAACAATGACTTAAGGAACCACTCTAGAAGAAACTTTGGTGGTATAAAGGCTTTAATTAATCGTTTCCATCTACGCCACTCTTGAATATGATCCGAAATATGTGTGGCTTTTTCTTGCCAGAAGGTCGAGAAGATTTTGGTACCGACGTCATAATGTATGGGTAGATGGAAGTGATTAAGAAAATTCAAGTAAATGTTGTCAAACATAGTATAAGTCCCCCCTGGTAACTCTATATACCATTTTGCCGCAAGACCCTTGAGGGTGCGTTGAAATAGCCTCAAACGGACAGAATCATTGGTTAAGGAATTAGAAGAGCACCAAAGGTGGAAGGTTGTGACATTTTCACCAAGATCTTCACCGGCCTAACCTTCAAACTTGGGAATGTCCAAATAAATATTTGTAGGGACTATCGGCCATGCTGGATAACGAGACATAGGATCATTCATCAATCTCGACAAATCAAGTAGTTTCAAGGTCGCAAGGAAAGCGAGCCTAGGTTGATCTGGTCAATGCTACGCTCCTTGATAAGACTGGTTCAGATAAGGTTGATTTCTATACACACCATGGCCTTGGACAGTGGGATAATAATCTCCTCCAATATGACCCATGAAGGGCTGCATGGAAGCATTGTAATGTGGAGTACCTTGATTATGAGGTGCTACAAAGCCATAGTTAGGAGAGTAAGTGGGTTGTTGATACCCGTACCCATATGGTTGATATTTTTGTATGTAAGACGATCCATAAGAAGGTCCATGGGAAGCTCCATAGGTTGGACCATGAGATGGTCCACGGGATGGTCCATAAGATGGTCCATGATATGGTCCATAAGATGGTCCATAGGTAGGTATATGGGAAACTCCATGAGACAATCCAAAAGTGGTACATGACCTGTTGACACATGAGGAGGAACCTAGCCTTGTGACACTATAGTGTTAGCAGACGTAGGACAGACATGGCTTGCAGTAGAACTCCGGCCCGAAGGACCATTAGAGTAAGGAATAGGATGTGTCAAAAGGGAATTCAAAGGAAAAGGTTGAGAAGATGATGGAATATGTGAAGGAATATAGCATGTACCCCCAATATTCACATGTCTTGGCTGAGGTCCCCGAAGAGGAACACTAGTGTTAGGTATGGGCTATGTGTGTGAAGGAATTTCCACTGCTAGAGTGGATGGTGCAATGTGACTACTAGTACCAAACCTCTCTGCATGGAAAGGAATGGAAGTGCCCCCAGATGCAGTACCAGGGTCACCAAATTATTTGACGTGAGGTGTCGGACTGGTGTTGGGAATATAAGGCATGCCATATCTAATGTGGCTAGTGTTGGTGGGTGCATGGGGAGTCTCTTCACCCAAATAGTATAACCAATACAAGCGGTCAGAGCTAATGTAATCATGAAACTATGAAAAATCTTCTTATGATGGTCCAGCCCCATAAGGACCAGAATCAGGGAGAGTCCCATATATGCTAGAAGGTTCAACTTCCGTCCCCAGAGGTGGGGAAGGGGGGAGCTTTGGGACCTCAAACTCATGATGACTCATGGCAAGGTCTCTATGTGAATCAAATTGATGACTAGTCCACCCAAACAGTCTGTCTCTCTCTCCCAAAGGAGGAGGAGAAGTAGAAGGTAAAAGAACTTCTAAATGACGAGAGCGATGAGGAGCCGCACCCAAATCCACAATGACTCAACAAAAAAGAAAATAATATATCTATCTACATAACCCAAATAAATCTAGTGTGCACAAAGCATACACCTAAGAAAACTACAGCCAACAAGAAAGAAAACCAAGGGTAGGATATATGAGCTCCCGAATGAAGCAGGCATTTCTCACCTAAGAGAGACTTGATACACCCATACACAACAAGCAGAGGTTCATAACCAATTATAGTGGCCCTCAGCTTCAATGCATATAGCGGTTGTTCTGTCTGACCCCTACCTAGCTAGGACACCTGCAGAATAACCTCTACAAATGCCTCCTCGATAACCTAGTTAAGGAAACTAAGGCCACCTTAATATAACCAATGTCGAGGCAGACATTCACAGGTGGGATCGACCGTATGGGAAGGGTATCAAAGCCCAAATCCTGAAAGCAAAACTAGTACCCTAGGGTTGCACCAGTCAATACCTCAAAGGCCCCCAGATATGAATACAATCTTAGAAATATCTTTGGTGCTCACAGAAAGTGACCAGGGGTCATCTTAATCACAATTGTGTGCACTACCTCATTCTTAATTCCCATGTAAGAGGAGTGTCCTAAGAAACACTAATTATACCAAGGGTTTCACATTCTCACCTCAATAGACACCTAATTGATTTGTTCAGTGGTCTTAGAGAATTAACTTACAATGAACTATTCCAAGACCCTAAAACCTAATCTTGTTGATACACCCTAAAAAAGAAAAGAGTGTAATTCATTTTATTAAGCATTGATTTTATTTGGCTGTGATTACCCAAAGGGTAATGGTCATGCAACTTATGGTGTTATGACACAACATGAAGTAAAATGCACACCTAATAAGCAATGCAAATGTAATGTGTAGAATGAAAAACAGGGTATGCTACTACGTGAAGTGCAAAATTTTTTCTTCAAATGTAATTGCAATCATTCCTATATGAAAATATTACTGCAATTCACCAAGCAAACCTAATGCAAGTACCATGCCAATGCAAAATGCAAGAAATTCATAACTATGAAAAAAGAAAATTATTTTTGTATTTTTGAATTAAATGAGATATGAAAGAAAAAATATTACTCTACAATTGTTGGTCCTCCTGGGGCAGACCCGAGTTTCCTTTAATGTACCAACAAAACCCCTAGCTCACTGGCCCTTTCAGCGACAGACCGCAGAGAAGCCTGAAGTCTCACCCGAAGAGATCTTAGATGGGGTGGCTGAAGACTCAAGTGTCCTCAACCGGGTTCTGTAGCATCCTATTGGTTCGCAACTCTTCTTAACCAGTGGGATCTCTCTCTACGATGGTGACCTTTCTTACTCGTTGGCCCTGGGAGGGAGCGGTCTCTTATCGCATAGCTGCCTCTAGAGAGATGCACAAACTATCTCCTCGGGTACCCTCTTATACTACGGTATATCTCACCACGGTTCCTCCGATGGTGCGATATTGCCTTTCTATACTGCAATATCCTTTATGGTAAGACTTCAATATGGCTCTCACAGCCCAAGGCTTTTCTCTTAGTATACTAGTTAAGCTAAACAGCCTCACTTAGACTCCTATAGTCTAATATGATTATCATCAACTATACTGAAGTTGTGGAACTCATATATCGGAGTCACTTAACGCAATAACTGTCAACTAACATGAACCAAGAACTGATAAACTCATATACAGGCTACTTGATACATTCAACTTGCGGTTAACCTTCTATGCACTATAACTAAAGCATAACATACATACATTCATCATTGATAAGCAACATTCATGTAGCATGTAACAGATAACACGTAAGTAAGCACAAACACATGAAATAGTCTCACAACACATGAATTTTATGTGGTTCACCTCCAGGGGGGAAGCTTCGTCCACGGGAACTGGTTTTTATATTATATCTTAAGAGAGTAAACACAGTTCTGCTACAACCTACTATGCAGCCTAAGATCTTTTGGGAAACTCCACACACACAACCGGGAGCCTTTCTCTCTTAGATCTCTTTTCCTTCTTATATTGCCTTCTTACAATATACTCCTCCTCTCTCTCTCTCTCTCAATCCCTGTGGATTGTTACATACATGCTCTTAGAGCCAGCTACTGGTTACATTAAGATAACTACAAACTGAATAACAGAACCAGAGCTTAACTCTTACAATACTGAGACTCTAGAAACACTTGGCTAGCTACTTGAATCAGTGACTACTCCTTGTCTAACTGTCTAAGAAGCTACCCAATTGTCTCACTATCTAAACTTTTACATTAAAAAATACATGCTTATATAGGCGGCCCGAAGGTCTCTCCATTACAACACTGTGGGCCTTTCCCAACAGTAACCCAAAAACCCTACTGTGACAGTCGATGCGTCTGTACTGTGGGCTACCGCTTACCATCACACCACAGCTTCCTGCAGTCTTCCACGCTTCTTGGCACTGATCGTGGGTATGGGTGCTGCTTCCTGTTGTCCTTTGTCTTCAATACCTCGGCCCATTGCTCTCTTTCCTTTATGAGGGTAGCTGAGCCCTCCTGTCTTCACTGTTACCTTAAGTGTAGTGGTTGAGCTCTCTCTTCTCGGTCGCTCAGGTATTGTCTTCTTTTGACTTCCCTATCCCGATGTAGCAGCTTTTCCTGTAGCTGTGGGACCTTGCTCCAATAGTCCCCTAACACTTACTTGTGGCTCGTCCCTGAGCCACTAACAGCTGGCTTCTCCTGCTGTAGCTTCTCCTTGGCTTCCTGTGAAGCCTTTGTAAGTCTCTCACGAAGTCCTGCAACTTCTTTATTCATAACCTCGACACACTCTTGTGTCGTTTCAAGCATAGATTGACTAATGCTGGAATCTTCTGTATCATCAATATCATTTTTTCTTGTAGTGAACTCCTTAACCTTCTGCTCAACCGCATCGACCAGCTCTGTGATTTGTTCCTAATATGGTTGGAGCAGGTTATTAAATTGTATCTCCTTTGCTCTTAACCGCTGCGCTTCCTATTGAAAACGGTTCATCTCCATTGTCTTCTTCATCTTTGAAAGAGCTCCTAAGCTCTTGACTTCCTCCTTTATTGCTGCTATGGTGTTCTCTATGTTCTAGATACTCTGCTACAATTCCATTCTATCTGGGAGCTCATCTAGGTCCGACCATGTCTTCGTCGCCTCAGCTAGTAATGGATGTGCGTCATCTATGTGACTCTTAATCTATGTTGAAGCGATTCTAAAGGCCTCTTCCCTTGCTTACTTATCTTCCTGAGGTGTCCCTGTTGCTCGAGCCTCAAGCTCGGCAATCTTCGCTCTGTGGTCTTCCTCCATCTTGACCACTGTCTCTTCCAAAGCCTTTGCTTTGTCTGCAATTATTCTTACCTTCTGGGGTAGAGGTAAGGAAAACTCTATGTTACACTGGGGTAACTCCAATGCGATGTTGTGCAGGACCTTACTAAGATCCTGTTCTTTTTCTTCATGTACTCTTAACTCTTTCATCTATTTGTGCAAACCTGTGGTGAGCTCTGCGTTCTATTTCCTCAGCTAAGTGTTCTGTTTATAATTCGCAAGCTCTCTATCCCTGAGTTCTGTGGCTATCTATTGTTGGACCATCTGTAATTTATCAACAAGGAACTGAGCCAGATTAACCTTGACAAGTTGTCTAACCTTTATCTATACATCGATCATCGAAGCAGGGAGTCAGATGCTCCCTAACGGTATCAGCACTGTATTGATGCGATCTTTTTCCAAGACTTCCTCGCGGGAAGTCGATGGTGTTGAAATTTCTCCTTCCGTCGCCTGGATTGGTGGACTCTACATTGTGGCAGTATTCTCTGTTAGTGCTTTCAACTCTAAAAGTCGTTGATCAACTGTGCTCTGCAGCTTGTCCTGTGATGGCTGCATCACCTGAAATGATTCCTTCATCGCATCCTGCAATCTTGTTGCAATGAATTCATAGTCATCCTCCTTCAGTACGGTCTTTGTAGGTTCCTTTGAGGATTTTTTTTTTTCTTCTTCTTTGGTGCGTCGATTGGTACCTCTTCTGCATCTTTCCTCTTTTGTGTCGATGATGGCACTTTTGTTGTATCTTTTGTCTGGGACGCCACTTTGTCTTTGCCTTTGTCCGATGGGTCTGTCTGTGCGGAACCTGGTGGTAGTGCTGTGGCATCTTCTAATGCCCTCTTCCACTCTTCATCAAATTCTTTGATGACATCTTCTATATCCTGCGCTGTCATCATGAATGAACCATTTTCCCAATTATCCGTTCTAGACCCTTTTGGCCTTAGGTAGATTGTATGGTTGCCTGCCATAAAATCAAGCCGATTATCATACATGTCCACAATCTTTGTGTTGATCCATGGGGTCTCCTGGATGACTCTCTTCAATAGATTATAGTATTCATAGAATACTATCATATTGATCTTTTTCTTTGCTGGGATGGTGCTCTCCAAAAGTTTGCATAGTGCGCACCTCTGGGCTCGCCGCTTTGTAGCTATAGAAACTGGGTATGGGACGGTTCTTTCCATCTGATGAATGCACATAATATGAGCAACCATGAGAAATGGAAGGGGTGGTTCGGCTCATCCTATGCTGTCAAACAATCTTGAAGAAAAATATTTAATAAGAATAAACACCAATTAAATTGTTCACCTTCTGCTACTTGTATGGCAAGGTGAATTACTGATTCTGTGACTTCCTTTGGCCACACTTTCATTAATAGTCTGCCTGCGAGCAGACTGACTATAAATCTGAGTGTATCGTCTGGTATTGTTGTGAGGTAATAATCCCAACCTCCTCTTTGTAGCTTATACTTGGTAACTAGGGTTACCAGTAGCTTGGAATCCTTGCTCTTACCTGATATATGTGTCTAAGGGTCCTTACCGGTCTTGGACAGCCCAGTGATGCAGTGTATCAGATCGACGTTCAGATCGATCTTGTTACCTAGCCAGAGGTAACCTCCATGTACGCAAGAAAGTAGCACATGCACCATGGCATTAACCTCTGCATCTCATCCAAAATGTGGTATTCTCAACAAATTGATCAGGCCTGACTGCTCAAGAATCTGGACATGTTCCATAGGAACAAACTCATCTGTGCAAGTACTCGAGTTCCTCTGAACCGTAAGATACTGATCTGGATGAAACTGAGGATATGTCTTACTGTATCCAAGGTTATAGTCTATAAATTTGAGAACATGGGCATATCCTAACAGATCTCCATCTTCCTTGACACGAGAATCAATCGACGGAAGGGGAACAGGAAACTTAGAACCCTTGGGAATGGTTACCTCTGGTGTGTCCTCAACTCATGGTACGATGTATTCTATTGCCATATGAACTTCTTCCTCCGGCTCTAGGATGGACTCTTCTACTATCTGAGATTGAATCCTCATCCTTGGTGGCTATCTGACCTATGATGTACCTACTTTCACAACCCTGGGCAGCGTCGTCATAGCGGATGCAAGGCCACCACGCTGGAATCTTTGCACAATGTCTTCTAAAGGTTCCGTCTCGGACAGAAACCACTCGATGCAATACATTGAACTGACAATGGATGCGAATTTGGGGAAAACCAGCACTCTGTAACTGCAATATCTCTTCACAGGGGAAACTCTTACAAATTGCTCTATAACTCTTAGAAATCGTAAAAGTAACCCTTCTGAGTGAATGGTCTTCTGAATTTATAATGAAGGTGATACTCTTCGAAGCAACGGTCATCTAGCTAGACCCGTCGGTGGTATTAATTGCATGGACAAGACAATACCCGTCGTTTTGATCCTCATTAATTGCTGAAAATTCGATCAAATTTCCCTCGAAACTTGTGTATAGGCGCCGGTCTCGACCAAGATTTAGCAAATCTTGAAAAATCATTATACCGTTTCCAAATATAGGGTAATGTATACCAGTCATTTCTGGATTAACTGCTTGTCAGAAGGCAAAGTGACTGGCCCTCTGTCTCTATTCGAACTTGTCTACATGGCACGGGGAGCATCGCATTGCTGCGATGTAACACCGCATCGTTCTGAACCAACATGCTGGCATAAAAATCTGCAACGTTTAAAAAACTCCGCAAGCATTCTATGACTTGTGCAACATAAACTATTTTTTTTTTTCTTGGACTCTCACCTCTGCAAGCATCCTATGAATTGTGCAAACTATACTTTCCGCATGCGATTCCTTATACTTAGAATGCTTAGAACTCTTTACCTGCTAGTGTAGACTAATTACCGGTGCAATGCCACCTTTCAACTACACTGAGCATCTGCACACTCAAATCTGTCTGGGTTAGGGTGGAGAGGTGGAATGGCTGTCACTATAGAGCTTAAGCCTACTGCCATTAATCAACGTAGGAAGAAGTTCCCCATTTAGTTTTCTGAGCTGAATGACACCTCCTTCTGCAACATACTGATTCTGATATGGCCCCAACCAATGCATATTAAACTTCCCTGGGAACTTAACAAACTTACTGTCATATAGGAGCACTAGGTCTCCTATCTGAAAACTCTTGCTCTTGATGTGCCTGTCATGCCAACCTTTCTCTCGTGCCTTCTGCACTTTTGATGAAATCCTTCGATGAATCTGTCTTCCTCTAAGGCAAGCAGCTGTGCTATCCTTTCATTCATCGTATCTGTATCAGCTATCTCGGTAATTTGAGCAACTCTTACACTGGGAATAATATATTCCATATGCATAACAGCTTCTTGTCCATACACCAAGCTGAAAGGTGTATGTCCTGTAAGTTTCTTGCATGTAGTCCTATAAGCCCAAAATACAGCATTAACCCTGAGGTCCCAATCATTTCTTTGGCTGTCACAGATCTTAGTAAGAGCATTTTCTAGAATCTTGTTAAATGCCTCCACCGTACCATTAGCTTGAGGATGGTAGGGAGTGCTCTTATGGTGCTGGATCTGAAATTCCTCTGTCAAGGCTTCAATAGTGTGGTTCAGAAAATGTGTGCCTTGATCACTCATCAAAATTACTGGACATCCAAATCTAGTTATGATGTTTTCAAAAATGAACTATGCAGCTGTAGCAGCATCACAATTCCTTACTGCTTTAGCCTCTTCCCACCTGGTGAGGTATTCTATTCCTGTGATGATGTATCTCGCACCAGTTCGTTTCCCTGGTGGCTTGATAGGACCCACAAAATCTATAACCCATTTGTTAAATGCTCGCAGCGTAATCTGTGGTCGTAGCAGCATTTCATCTCTCCGCGAAGGTTTTCCTACCCTCTGGCAGATATCTCAACATCTACAAAACTCCTTAGTGTCTTTATGCAAAGTAGGCCACCATAACCCTGCAGTCAGGATTATCTGAGCAGTCGGCTTAACTACGAAATGACCTCCTGCGGTACCTGAGTGTGCTTCTCTGATAATGGTCTCTTTCTCATGCGGCATCACGCATCTGCGCAAGACTTCATCTAGACCTAACTTATATAGATGTCATGCGATCAAAGTGAAGTATGCTACTTTCACAACTAACTGTTACTTTTGCTGCTTAGTAAAGTCAACTGGTGCCCACCCTGTAGTGAGAAACTGAATAATATCCTCATAGTACTCATCTGTGATCTGGATAGAAAATGATTGCGCATCTGGCAGATTATCCTCTAAATTACTTGGTTCTTCTCCTAAATCTATCCGTGATAGAGGATCAGGTCCGGCATTTAATTTTCCTGGTTTTACAATAATTTCAAAATCATACTCCTGAAATAGAAGTAACCATCTATAGATCCTTCCTCCTAATACTGGTTTATTGACCAAATACTTTAAAGCGGAATGGTTAGTAAACATCTTGAACTGGGCACCCAACAGGTAGTTCCTGAACTTCTGTAGAGCATACACCATGGCTAAACCTTCTCGTTGTATAGTGGTGTAGTTCTTTTCTGCTGTAGATAGCTTTCTGCTTGAGTACACGATCGGATGATCGATACCCCCTTCTCCTGGCTGCATTAAGATGATCCCCAGTGCGATGCCAGATGCATCCACATGTACATGAAATGGCTTGTTCCAATCTAGGAATACTAAGATGGGTGTTGTAACCATCTTCTCTTTAAGTGTGTCTAAACTTTGCTGGCATTCCTCATTCCATAGGAATTTCATGTCTTTCTTTAACAGCTTTTCCATAGGTGCTGTGATATTTGCATAACCTTTGATAAATTTTCTATAGTACCCAGTATGACCAAGTACTATCCTCAACTGCTTGACTAAGTTGGGTGCTGGGAGATGTACAATGATGGTAATCTTTGAAGGATCTACCATCAAGCCTTGTCTGCAAACAATATGACCCAACAGAATACCAAATGGTGCACAGAATATACATTTCTTCAAGTTAAGAGAAATATGATATTGCCTACATTTCTCTAACATGAGCCTTAAATCTCCTATATGCTTTTCGATTAATCCAAATACATTCCAATCATCAAAATAGACTTCTAAGAATTTATGAATGTATTCCTTGAATACAACAACTACTACTCTAGAAAAGATAGTTGGGGCATTTTTAAGACCAAAGGGCATTACTGTGTACTGGAATGATCCCCATTCTATCGCAGAAGTGGTCTTATGTCGATCCTCTGGATGGATTTTGATCTGGTGATAGCTTGAAAAGCCATCAGTGAAGGAGTATACCTCCTATCCTCCCACATTGTTTAACACTTCATCAGTGAAAGGTGTCGGAAATGGGTCATGAAGTGATGCGTCATTGAGTTTGCATAAGTCGACACAAATCTTGATTTCTCCTTTGGTTTTCTTTTCCTACATGACCATGGGACTAACCCATTCACTTTCTTCTACTGGCTCAATGATGCTTGCTGCTAGCATCTTGTCAATTTCATCCTTAACTTTTTCTTTATAGCAGTGATTCAATCTATATGGACGCTGCTTAACTGGCATAGCATCCTCTTTCAATGGTATGCACATGACTCCCAAGTATCCTACTATTCCCTTCATCTCTGTGAACTTAGTGGGAAATAGGTCCTGATAGTTGTGTAAAAGATTTGCAAAGTGTCCTATTGTTTCGTCATCCCAATAGTCTCCTATAGAGGCAAACTTAGGTTCTGTTTCTGTGCCAATATTGATCTTTTTAATATTGATAGGTTCTATGATAGCTGGAATTTCTAGTCTGGGTCCATAAACATCGCGAGTCCCTTCTGACTCGGGAATGTTGACACTGCGAGGATTCTCATCCTCATCATCTGGTTCTGCTGCGAAGTTGTAACATTCTAGCGCATGTTCCAACTAGCTGGCCCAATCAGACTGAGCAGGCACTTATAGGGTACAGTCGTCAAATACCTTAGTCTTTATTACATCTAGAGCCTGACCAATGCTTGGATACTCAGATTCAAAAGTGAAAGTGAGTAGGAAGCTGTCTATCATAAGTGGCCATGTGATGGTTCCTCTGCGCAACTCTGTCTCAATGTACCAATTCCTTGGAATTGTGTCTAAAGTGTGAATGAATAAGTGAACCCATTCATCCTCTGGAATATCCGACCAACTTTGTTCGCAAATCTGAATATGTGACCTGGGGTCACTCTCTCCTATGTATTTCTGCTGTAACGGCCCCTTGTCGTTAGAAAATTTGATCGCCATCAGTCTCTTAAGATCATCCCATGATGTGATATGTTCTTTATGTGCATGCCACCATCTTGCAGGTGTGGCTTTTACTGTAAGGTCCATAGTTGTCAACCTCTGCTCCTGAGGAATTTCCTACTCAAACTGCTGTAAAAATTCATTGACATTCGTTAAGCCATGAAAGGATGGAATATCAATAATTTCTTCGCCAATCCATCGTAGTGACTTAGTCATAAACGCACATCTGTGAGCTGAGACTTCGTAAAGTCTGTTCTGCCAGTTTTATAGACCAACATCCGAGTCTGATACGCATGAGTTGTCACATCGCTAACTGATGTTTCCTTCTATGGTTGGGTTGATGTAATCACTCTGATTAGCAGTCATCTGATAAAGACTTTCCATGTTTCGCACCTCCTCCTCTACCCTGATAGGTTCAATGTAGCGAGGACCCTGGAAAGGATCCAACGGTGCGATGACCTGGATCTGCTTATCCTCAAAGGTCATTTGTATTTTCTTTAAGTCGATAACAGCCATGTTATCGATTTCCCAATCAATACCTAGTAAAGATGGGTATGGTCTACTATCGCCAATGATTTCTATAACTTCAAAGTCTGCAAAGTTGTGAACTCTGTCAATATCAACTGGTAGCTATGGTAATCGACCCAGTGGTGATACCCACTGCTGATTGGCTAAGCGCAGATGGATAGGCGATCTGGCTAACTTAGGGCTACCCATCTGTTCCCATGTCTTCTTAGTCAGAACATTTACCTCTGATCCTAAATCTAGGATTACCTCATCCATTTCAAATTCTCCAACTTGTGCTGTGAGTCTCATCTCTCTTCCTGTTCTTGTATGTCCCATAATATTAGGAGAATCACTCTACGCACTACTCATGGAAGAAGATGGCTGACACTGATATATGATGCGTTGAAGCTCTATGATAGCTTTCTCATTTCTAATGAGTTTCAAGCAGCTCCACAGGAAGGATTGTACACTTCCTGTCGATTCATCCTCTTCGCACCTTCCCGATGTGGTAGCCTGCGATATCTGCACAGGACTAACACCACAAGGTTCTTGCTGTGGTATGCCCCTACATGGAAGTACCTACGATCCCGATGCTGTAGGTTCAGTAAAGAAAGTTTTTTCTTGCTGAAACATTTCTTTGTTCTTCTGCAGGTCGATTGGTGTTAATTTATTAGTTGCTTTGTGCACCCACTCCGGACCTGTGTTCTTTTCTGCATCCTGCGATGTTGGACTAGTAGACGCACCACTGCGAGTCATAATGTTGACTCTTGGTTTTGGCTCTTTCTGCTCAGTAGCAATAAGCTGAATTTTTTGGTGTACTGCTGGTTTAGGTTCCCTAATCTTGGCTATCAAGATCGGACACTCTTCTATAGGGTGATCATAGGACTTGCAATACTTACATGTCGTACTAGGGTTCTGACAGTCCCTAGCATAATGTCCTACAATTCCACAATTGTAACAAGTAATAGGTCCACGGCCATGGCCAAATCCTTCTCCACAGCCAAAGCCTCCTCCACGGCCAAATCCTTCTCCACGGCCTCATCCTCTGAATCCTCGTCCACGGCCGGTTCATGCTGTGGTCCTGCTGCTGGACCTGGTGTTTCTGACTGGACTCTATACAAGTCATGCTTTCTTTATCATAATATCATATGCTCGGCAATTATGTTCATCATTACCTACTGACTTACAGAAGTTACAATATAATTTCTTAGGGGTTTGTACATACTTCTGAAGTAAAGGGCATTCCGGTGGTCGATGTCCTCTTGTTCTACAGAGTTCACACCACAGCCCTTGAGTTTGTAATAGGGGGTTAGGAGCCCCACTTGCTAAATACTCTACAAATACTGGACAATTATCCTTAGTATGGCCCTGTCCTTTACACTTTATACACCATAGTTCTTATGCAATCTCTTTTCCTTTCTTAATCTCATGCATCTGTAACGTGAGATTAGCTAACTAGTTCTGTAGGTTTGTCATTCCTGTACTGGTCTCAGCTAGAGGTGAGGCCTCTAGTTTTATTTCCATCTCCAATGCTTCATCCTGCATACAGATTCTCTGTTGCATTAATGGAAGTCTGATGTGAGGGAGCAGTGCTGCAATGAACCATTCCTTATGCTGCTCTGGTGCAAACTCAAAGCTAACCTGGTCTATAAGAGCTTTGAATTTCTGATCAAAGTCCCATACTGACTCTGTAGGTAACTGTTTAATGTCTTTAAGCTCTGTGATACACTATGACTCAGACTTAGGTTTCTTAAATTCTTTAATCATGGCAGTCGTGACTTGTACGAGCGTTCTGCCCGGCGTTGTTGTATACTTCATATACCATGTTAAGGCTCTGTCTCTAAGTGTAGTGACCAACTGGACAAGTTTAATATTATCATCCTGGATTTGTTTAATGGTCCATACGGCTTCACATAGGAACCAATGATGTTCCAGGTCTTCTGCCCCTGTACCCCTGAAGGTAGGTAACTTCATGTCATCCCCCATTCTGTTTCTACGTGGTGGATGCTGATTTGTTGTATTACTACCACTCGTCGGTGTAGGTGTAGGTGATGTAGCAGTAGTATTTAATGTATGTGAACTACTAGATGTATTTCCTACGGGATTACTCTGAGTCCCGGTTGTTTTCTGCAGGGTATAAGGGTGGTAAGGGATACCTTCTACTGGTCTCTCTGTATTACTGTGACTCTGTTCTCTAGTAGTGTCTGAACTATTTTCAAAGGGAGAAGATCTGAAATATACTTTATATTTCTTACCACTACGTGTACATCCAATTTCATCAAAGTCACTCTCAAACTCTTGTGACATTACACTTATTTACTTATTCATCTGAGACTATATCCATTACTCCTTTTTCATGTAATAAAATCTTAATGGACAAGTTTAAAGAGCTTACGTACTTACCACGATATCCTTTGAAGAAGTACCTCTCTGTTTCGTTGAAGCTCTTTCTTTGATCGACTGCAAACTCTGTAACGAAGCCTTCCAGCAAACTCATAAGCCAGAAGTATACCGCCCGTGAAATGGGATTATCAACGCTCTTCACGGTCTGGATCAACTCCGGTGTCCAGACTATGTTTCTTTTCTTCTTGAATATATTTTGATCAGTCAACTTTGATAACCAGTCAAACAGCTCGTTTGCATAGGTCACAAAAAATATCGTATGCAGGTCAGTGAAGATATGTTTTTGTAACCGGTCCTCTGTACTCAGTATAGGACTCTTGTTTTCTTTTTCAGCAAATTCTTTCTCCTTAGACTCAGCCTAGTGGTTAATTTCTTCTTTAGTAGGATTCCAACAGAACATTAGCTCGTCAATGTTTTCAAAGCCGGCAACGGAACCATTTGTTGGTTTTCCTGGGGAAGACCCGGGTTTCCTTTAATGTACCAACAAAACCCCTAGCTCACTGGATTTTTCGGTGACAGACTGTAGAGCATCCTGAAGTCTCACCCGAAGTGATCTTAGATGGGGTGGCTGAAGACTCAAGTGTCCTCAACCGGGTTTTGTATCATCCTATTGGTTCACAACTCTTCTTAACCAGTGGGATCTCTCTCTGCGATGGAGACCTTTCTTACTCGCTGGCCCTGAGAGGGAGCGGTCTCTTATCGCATAGCTGCCTCTAGAGCGATGCGCAAACTATCTCCTTGGCTACCCTCTTATACTGCGGTATCTCTCACCGCGGTTCCTCCGACGGTGCGATATCGCCTTTCTATACTGCGATATCCTTTATGGTAAGACTTCAATATGGCTCTCACAGCCCAAGGCTTCTCTCTTAGTATACTAGTTAAACTAAACAGCCTCACTTAGACTCCTATAGTCTAATATGCTTATCATCAACTATACTGAACTCGCGGAACTCATATATCGGAGTCACTTAACGCAATAACTGTCAACTAACATCAACCAAGCACTGATAAACTCATACACAGGCTACTTGATACATTCAACTTGCGGTTAACCTTCTATGCGCTATAACCGAAGCATAACATACATACATTCATCACTAATAAGCAACATTCATGTAACAGGTAATAGATAACACATAAGTAAGCACAAACACATGAAATAGTCGCACAACACATGGATTTTACATGGTTCACCTCCAGGGGGGAAGCTACATCCATGGGAACTGGTTTTTATATTATATCTTGAGAGAGTAAACAAAGTTCCGCTGCAACCTACTATGCAGCCTGAGATCTTCTGGGAAACTCCACACACACAACCGGGAGCCCTTCTCTCTTAGATCTCTTTTCCTTCTTATATTTCCTTCTTACAATATACTCCTCCTCTCTCTCTCTCTCTCAATCCCTGCGGATTGTTACATACATGCTCTTAGAGCCAGCTACTAGTTACAGTAAGATAACTACAGACTAAATAATAGAACCAGAGCTTAACTCTTACAATACTGAGACTCTAGAAACACTTGGCTAGCTACTTGACTTAGTGACTACTCCTTGTCTAACTGTCTAAGCAGCTACCCAATTGTCTCACTATCTAACCTTTTACATTACAAAATACATGCTTATATAGGCAGCCCGAAGGTCTCTCCATTACAACACTGTCGGCCTTTCCCAACAGTAACCCAAAAACCCTACTGTGACAGTCGGTGCGTCTGTACTGTGGGTTGCCACTTACCGTCACACCACAACTTCCTGCAGTCTTCCACGCTTCCCGGCACTGATCATGGGTATGAGCGCCGCTTCCTATTGTCCTTTGTCTTCAATACCTTGGCTCGTTGCTCCTTTTCCTTTATGAGGGTATCTGAGCCCTCCTATCTTCGCCGCTGCCTTAAGTGCAGTGGTTGAGCTCTCTCTTCTCGGCCGCTCAGGTACTGTCTTCTTTTGACTTCCCTGTCCCGATGTAGCATTTTTTCCTATACCTGCGGGACCCTACTCCAACAACAACCCTCATACTTTGAAACCACTCACAAACAACATCCAAGCAATGCTCCAAGGTCAAATAGACCTAATGCACTAATCCCAAAACAAAAAAGTAGAAAATGAATGACAAGAACATTTCTAAAAAAATCAAACTAAAAACAATCTATGGTCAGAAACAAAGGGTGTATACATACTCCACAAGTATCCAAGAAGACTCAGAAATCATCCAAACTCACCTAGAAACACTTAATCCTCCCAATAAGGCTCAAAATCAAGTCATACGCGACTGTTCTCAGTAAACCAACGTACATACACGACTGTTCAAGGAAACCCCGCGTGTATACGTGACTGTGAAAGATAAACCTACGTAAAGGAAGAAAAAGGAATAAAAATAAGGCTAACAGACAAGCTAAGAAAAAATTCACTCCTTCAGGACCCTATTGGGAAAACATGCCCCCAAACCCAACACAAAAATAGAGAAATTAGATAAATTGAAGTACATTGAATACCGAAAACCACCAAAGAGAAACAGCTAGGAACGTCCCTAGTATGGTTGTGAATTTTATTACAGAGAAAAACTTCCTATGGCTTGGGGTGTACCACAATAGACATCTAGACATGAAAAATCAATCCCTTCCCAATATGCAAGAGAAACCAAACATCTAACACTAAGGGACCTCAAATCATATGTTATTCTGGACGGTTGAAGTAGATCCTCGTCGAGCTTTTTCCAATCCCGCTTGCGCTAACAATTTTCTCTCAACAATAGCAAACAAAAAAGCATGCTATATAATATGGTGTTAAATCTACTCTAGCATATATAATCAACAATGTATAAGAAATTAAACATATCCATGGATTCAATATTCATTCAAATGCACATTATTGGAGAGGAAACGATATTTCTATTAATCAAATCAGAAATTACACAAGTGACAACCTCTATCAGCACGTTTGCGAATTGGAGAAAGTGAGTCCTCCACCTAGGCCTCCACCACCTCAATCCTCCATCTCTCGATAGAAAGATCACAAGAAAAGGCAAGGTTGGGAAGAACACAAAGTGCTCCAAAGGGACAAAGGGATTGAGAATCAAGTATATGCAAACTGTGGCAATAATGGACTATAGTTTCCTTGCTCTTCAATTCCTCATTCTTCAACGTATCCAAGGGGTTCCTTATATAGCACTCCAAAGGGTTAATGGAGAGTCAAATCCGAGCAATCTCAAGGCATATGGAAGGCCAATATTCAAGTGGTTCGGACTCATACGAAGGAAAAATCCAAAAGTATTTGGATTTATGCACTTTTGGGGAAAAACATTAAACAAATTATAACATGTATCCAACGATTTAATTTTTCAACCCAGAGAGAGCGTAAACTTGTGAGGTACATACAAAATATATGTAGGGGCAGAGTATTGCTAATCTATTCTACAACTAAAATTGAATCTAAGTTATGAAAACAGGAGATTGTATGAAAATAAATCTAATTGCATATGTGAGCTCACGACAAAACAATTCATAAGAAATAAATCACTGAAATTCTATATTAACAACCCATAAGAAAGAAATTACTGAAATAAAATCTACACTAATAGTTCATAAGAAAAGAACTCAAAATTAACATGAGAGAATCAAAGGATTTGCATTAAGCATCATCTCCATTACATAACAATCAAGAATCCACTCCATGACTAACTCTAAAGTATTCTCTACTTCCAAACCATCTCCAACCAAAATGAGGAGAGAACCCTCCTATTTATACATGAATTCAAGATAACTAATCATAATTACAGATCCATTATTCTCTCAACTTATCCCTTCAAATCCTCAACAAACCCACTTTTCTCTCAACTTATCCTCTACAAATCCTCCAACAAATATTAGATGAGATATTCTCTCCACATTTCCATGATCTTCTCCTTGAAATTAGCCCACATCTTGTAGATGAAATTCGAATTTGAGACTAGGTGGTGACTTTAGAGCTTCTTAAAGTCTTCAAATACACTTATAAGCATCACCAAACTCATCCAACTTTAAACTATAATGAAAATATGTTATTTTTCTCAATAATTAACCACAAATTCACTCAAAATACTCAAAAATAAACTATTTGGAAAATGGTAATAGATACCCATATTTATTATGAAAGTGGTGAATATTAATGGTTTTATGGAAGGATAAAATAGGAATAAGGTGACAAATGGTATATAAAAGATGAATAAAATGTGGTATTTTCGCAACTCAACATTCCCCCCAACTTGACTGGTTCCATGTCCTCATGCAACTATGCATTGATTCTCTTTAAAACTTTTGGCTTTGTAGCTGGGCTTCACATGATGATGGTATGTTAACAGTAAATCATTCAAGTATTTGAAATGCATGAGTGGAAGTGATTTTTCTTATGGTTGGTTCTTGTGTGACAACCATAAGTATAACAAATCTTGGTTCTTGTGTTAACAACATTCACTCGTTTTACTTGTATTTTTGTTGTAATACATAAGATTTATGCATTAGAAATGATGAACCATCAATGTATATTAGAAATCATTTTCTTCATATTATGAATCAAGCCAATATATATAGCAATGTTTTTTATTCAATGTGTAACAAAGCATAGTTTGGTAAAGACATGTTGGTTAATGGTAAACTAGATAATGAATATGTAAAATGGTAATGAATAACCCCCCCCCCCCCCTGCGCCCCCAAATTAAGATGTATTAGGTTTATGAAAAGGAGAAAGGAAATGTGGTGAGCGAATTTTCCAAATTCATTCATTTTCTAGCATTTAAGGAATTGCATGGCTAAATATTAGAACAACATACCTCCACTTACCAAAAAAGTTGATGAACTATGCAATAGGAATGTGGATGATACTGCTGGATCATAGAGTGTGAAGTGAAAAAATATGAACTGTTGCTTTGTTGGATGAAGTAAAAGATGAAAGATGAAATTAGAACTATGGTACTCTCATATGGCTGGAATATGCTACTGTAAAACTGTTAATGGAGTCATGCAAAGTATATAGTCTTCACCTACTACAAACCCCGATGGTACAATTCTTACCATGCGAATCAATGTGTCGATACCGAGCATGGAAAGAAGTTATTGGATTACCGACCATTGATTAATGTCATTAACCAATGAGAGGAAATATCACCATTGATGTCAATGAGTGTCAAGGTACCTAAGTACATCTTGCGAAGTGCGAATAGATGAGTTGATGTCGAGCCACTTGAAAAATCTAACGATCAAGGGACATTGATGTATTCACATGATTGTCAGCAAGAGAACTTGCCATTAAGGCATGCAAGCCTCAAGGTACTAAAAATGAACTCTAGTCTCTATCCCAGATAAGGTGCTGAGGTTGATGGGGAAAGACTTGTTGAAAGGTGGGCCTTAAGGAATCCCACATCAATCAACACAAATTGTACATAATGAGTGGCAGGACTATAGATGAAAGCTGTGAGGGTCAAACAGTTTTTATGGTAGGGATAACAAAGCAATGTAGTCATGGAAAGAAAGCTAAATGGTTTTATTCATAAGGAAAAATATGAACTGAAAATGAGGAAAATGCGTGCGACTCAAAAAGGAAGACATGCAGGAAGTCATGATGTATAAGGCAGTGAAAATCTAGACTCTGACATGGATGGCGAATAGGATTGGAAGGAGAAGGGTAAGTAATCATGACATGGCGTAATTGGTTTTTGAAAGGCTTCTTTGTGGCAGCAAATGTCATGACATACACAAGGTAAACTCAACTCCTTCAAGCTTTCAATGAAACATTTTTCTGGAAACTTTTTGTGATTCTGGAAATGCCATTCATTCGTCTTTAAACCTGTAAAAAGGTTAGCATTTTCTTACAACAACTTGTGAGAGCATTGAAAATATAGGAAAATGTGTACTTAACAAAAAGTTAAAGAGAATAAATAAAATTCTCTTATACCTAAAAGTAGCAACCCTTCTTGTCAAAACTTGTTTCTGAGTGACCTGCGAAAACAAGTTAGCATAGTAATCATAAAATTTTGAGAAGATTCCAAGTTCATTTATAATTTATAATTTTTTGATTTTATTTTTTACCTAATAATTTTTATTTATTTATATGTTTTTAGTTTTCAATTTTATTTTATTTTTAAAATTTTGTGTTGTTATCATAATTATTTTATAATTATTTCTAAAGTGTTTTATTTTATTTTTATAAATTTTTTAACATTTGATTTATTTACCACAAGAACAAATTTTTATGTGTTTAATAAAATTGGAACAAAAATCAGAGTTTTTACCCCCTCCTTTTACAAAGATGAATGCGTCCTTATATAATAATTGAGCAACAGAGAGAGAGGGTCGACCCCTCTAAAAACATACTATCTTAGAATAGAGAAGAGTGTGCAAACAAGCGATTTCTATGATAAATTTGGCAGCTTAAAACAAACACTACCTCCCCCAAACAAAAGATGTGCTAGGTCCCACTATGCAAAAATAAAAATCAAGAAGAAGGTGTAGCTGTGACAACAACTGCCTTCGATTTCAAAGATGCATATTAACTTTATAACATTATTTTATGTTCGACCTAAAATTTTTATTTTTAAGTATTGTTGTGTATTTTAATTATTGTTATATATATATATATATTAATTATCTAAAAACAAAAACAAATTATGCTAATCCCATACAAAAAAGTTGGATAGGGATGTATTAAAATTTATGTATTTATTTATTATTTTTTTAATTTTGATAAGTTTATATATATATATATATATAAAGTTTTATTATGTTAAATTTTATAATTGTTTAATACTTTTCTTCTTTTATAATGAAAATGAAATCAAATAAAACAAAGTATTATTGCTTCGGTTTTATGTTTGTTTAGTATTATTATTATTATTATTATTATTATTATTATTATTATTATTATTATTATTTAATTTGTTTATTAACTTAATGTTAATTAGTATATATATGTAAATTTTTGTGTTATTGTTATATAT
>LPNX010482030.1:188182-202497 GCA_001517045.1 Pseudotsuga menziesii
AAAGTTTGCCAACTCCATCCGTTAATTTCATGATCGTCGTGCCTATGTCCATAAAGTTTAAAATCCCCCAAGGTTACGTCTCGCCAATATCGTAACTAGCCTTATCATAAAACATTATTATGTCCTTATAAGTTAAGGTTTCTTTAATGATAATCATACCTTTCAATAAAATTCACCCTTCTTTTATTATCATGTCCTTGTTAATTTTCACTCTACAATTCACCCCTTCTCACTATTATAATAATAAATAAAATTATGTTGCATATATATACGTAATATAAGTGTAACGTAAATGTTTAATTATTTCAGCATAAATAATGCTTGAATAACCAGCAGAGCAAAAACGCCTAAACCCTAAACAATGAAGAATGACAAAGGTGGGCTAACCCGGTGGCAAACAGTATACAATGGGAAATTATGCAGTGACACCAGCAAGAGATACCTATTTTAATGAAAAACACCAAGCAAAGGACGTAGAAACTAGCAAGGGTGGAAAGAGTTTAACATGTTCGCAAGAAAGTGCATTCATGTTGTATGCAACTTAGGGTGATCCATGGAATATGAAGCTTATTATACAGCCAACAAACACAAAATAAATTCTCGCAAATATCTGTTGTCACTTTGGAAATTACTGGGTTAAGTTCAAGTTGTTTTCTAACCTAGGGTTTTGATTGGGAAGAAGAGATTCTCGAGGAAATTCACCCATTGGGTTTTCAGGCTCCATGGAAAAAATCCAAGTGGAATCACAGTAAATTGGAGGAAGAAGAAATGGATATTGGGGATTGGGTTGAAAGAGCAAGGAGTTCGTCTTTGAGAGCGATTCAGTCGAGAGGGTTTAACGCCACTCTAGAGGATTTATTTCCAAACAAAAAGAAAAAAAGAAAAAAGTCGAAGAAATAAGAAGAAAATATCAGAGAAAAACCTAAAGTTGAAGCTATCAGATTTGAGTTTGGAAAAATATGATTTTGATATCGATGAGGTAAATACTAGACTAGAAAATTCTATAAACAGATTGGGAGGAGAAAATTTTAGAGAAAAACATGATATGATGAAGTCAGAATTTTGAGAAAAAAAATTGCAAGCTATTCAGAATCAACCTACAGGAAGAAAGAGGTCGCATTGAATAAAGGTTTGGTAGAGGCAGCGACTGCACAGAATGTTGTTATATAAGTTACATAGGTTTTTGAAGTTGTGAGTAAAGGTCTAATCCCCTCTCCATTGACTCCCTTGAACATGACCACAGCTCTTCATAGAATAGCCAAAAACATGGAGAAGGTTTCTCTGATGAAGGGGAATAGATTGGCATTTTCTAGGAAGTTGGATATGGATGTGCTTGTTAGTGTTTCTATGGGCTCTTTGCCCCAATTTTTTGCTCAAGGAATATCCAATATTGCATGGGCATTGTCCAAAATTGGCGGGGAATCTCTTTACTGGTCTGAGATGGATAA
The DNA here is from genome assembly GCA_001517045.1 of Pseudotsuga menziesii. Lineage (NCBI taxonomy): Eukaryota > Viridiplantae > Streptophyta > Pinopsida > Pinales > Pinaceae > Pseudotsuga > Pseudotsuga menziesii. The sequence continues at coordinate 189,631 of LPNX010482030.1, forward strand.
AATTGCAGAAGTTGTTGCCACAAGAATGTCAGAGTTCAATGCGCAGAATGTCGCCAATATCCCAGGTGCATTTGCTTCCACCCATGGTTACCAGAGGATGGAGTGGAAAAACACTAACTAGAAGACAAGATTCTCGGGCTGTTTTCTTTGAGTTTAACGTGGAGATGCGGCCATCTTTAGGGTAGACATGGACTAACAAGAATTCAAGTCTAACAAGAATTCGGTTTAACAAATTCAATTTAACAAGGGTCTGGATGAATGCCTCTTTGGAAAATGGCCTGCAAATATCATACCACGCCCCATAACTACTGGTAGGAAAGTCATGAGTTATTAAATTCAACTAAAAATAGAATTGGTTGTTAGCCATCCAGAAGGGAAGGTAAAGGATCTCAAAATCATGGCAACGATATCCTTCTCTCTGTGCTAAGTGCAAGAATTGGTACAATTTGTTGGACTATTAGTTGGCTACAGTTAAGTATTTTAATGTGTTAGTTATGGTTAAGGAGGTAGGTGTTAACTTCCAATCCTACCAACTTCAACGACTTCAACGTGAATTGCGATCATCAATTGGGAGTATTTATGACAGTGAATGTGTTCATCAAAATTTCAATCGATGGTCAATCATCCAAAACTCTTCATGACCGGAATCTCCTCTATCAAGTGGAGAAAGCAAATATATATCCTACAAGAGTGCTATCACCCTGAATCTTCAAATCAGCTCATAGGAATTCAAGGGCCAGTTTTGCAAAGATGCAATATTTTTAGTTTTGATTTTTAATTGTTTTAATCAATTTTGTAGGTATGAAGTTGGGCCGGACGAAAAATACATGCGCACGCTACTAGGTTTATGGTTTCTTTTACTAGTTTTTTAGATAATGTTCTAATTTTTTTTGTTTAAAGGATTGTTTTGGAAAAAGGCGGAATGAACAGATCGAAAGATGGGCTGAAGGAATAGGCTAAAGGACAGATCGAAAGATGGGTTGAAGGAATAGGTCGTGTGATCTGCTATTTCAATTTTTATTATTATATCAGTTATTTTATTATATATATATTTAAATTTGCACATTTTGTTAATGTTGATTAAATATATCTATATAAGTTCATGATATAGATATATATATATATTAAAAAATTATTATCTAGATATATTAATGTTTGATTTTTAATGTTTAAAAAATGTTTTAATGTTTATAGGTCTTGTTAATTTAATAATATATCTATGTATATCTACTATGTATATATTATTGGGTGTTATTAAAACTAGAAAACTAATATTAAAGAATGAATTAAAAACAAATAAACAATATACATTTTTTTAATTTTTAATTACAATTTCTTTATATATTATTTTTAAATTTTGTTTTTAATTTTGTTTTAGAGTATTCCTAGATATAAACTAAGTCTTTTAATTCCTAACAAATATAAAACAGATAGTAATTAAGACAAAAAAAAAAAAAAAACTTTTAGGGGATAGAAACATTAAAACAAATTAAAGCATCCTACATGCAAATTTTAAATTGAAAAATAAAAACTTAAACCTACCTATCTTATTCTAAATAAAAAATTATAATCATTTTAAGTGTAGTGAAATTGCCAGTCTAACCATATATCTAACAAGGGTAAACAAAGATTAAGATTTAATTTTGAAAAACTAAATCTAGAATATGCTGTAATATGGAAAATTAAATACTAAAAATAAAAGTGAAAACAAAACCAATCTAACCTAGTACTTACTTGAAAACATTGTTCGATACAACATTTGTTAGCATGGTATTCTTCATGATTTTGATCACATGAGATCCCTTCTTCATCCTTCTCGATCTTCTTCTCACATAATTGCTCCTCATATGATGTGCATAATTCTTCAAATATCGATTCTTCTTTTACTTTAGGAGGAGTAGTAAATATTTTAGCTACTATTAAGATCTCCTCTTCTTGAGAAGAGGAGATCCATGCTTTTGCTAGGATCTGGGTGAGCTACTCTAGGCTTATTCTAATCCTAAAATTATTTTACTGGAATCAAATCAAGTACTAGAATAAAACGAGTACATGACAAGCACAAAAAAAGTAGCACAAAACGAGTGAAAAAATAGAAATAAAAAGGGTGCACAAAAATCTGTACAAAACAAAAAAAATTAACACATACAAAATTAGAAGCAAGTTAGTATGAAATAAAGGATAGCCCAAAAATAAAAGAAATCCAAACTTTACACTACAAAACTGTAAAAGAAAACTTGCATAAAACAAACTCGTATTTGCAGAAAATGAAAAAAACACTTTACAGAAAAATAAACACGCTTGCAGAAACAACAAGGCTTTGGGGTGACCCACTAAAATGGATGCGTCTGGCTGTTACACCACAGAAATTCTGTAAATTCTGTAGTAAATTCGTCCTTGCATCTTACCATTTCCCCTCCCCCTTTCTATATAATAAAAACAAACTATCTACCTATCTAAACTCTGATCCCTTCTAGCACCTCCCCGACAATGACGCCAAAATGTTGGGGAAAAACATTAAACAAATTATAAAATGTATCCAACGATTTACTTTGTCAACCTGGAGAGAGTGTAAAATTGTGAGGTACATACAAAATATATGCAGGGGCAGAGTATTGCTAACCAAATCTACAACTGAAATTGAATCTAACTTATGAAAACAAGAAATTGTATGAAAATAAATCTAATTGCAGAAAACATGAAATTCCATAAATTAACTTGATATAGAGAGATTGAAATTATAGATGTGAGCTCACGACAAAACAATTCATAAGAAATAAATCACTGAAATTCTATATTAACAACTCATAAGAAAGAAATTACTAAAAGAAAATCTACACTAACAATTCATAAGAAAAGAACTCAAAATTAACATGAGAGAATCAAAGGATTTGCATTAAGCATCATCTCCATTACATAACAATCAAGAATCCACTCTATGACTAACTCTAAACTATTCTCTACTTCCAAACCACTAGGGAGATCTCCAACCAAAATGAGGAGAGAGCCCTCCTATTTATACATGAATACAAGATAACTAATCATAATTACATATCCACTATTATCTCAAATTGTCCTTTCAAATCCTCAACAAACCCACTTTTCTCTCAACTTATCCCTACAAATCCTCCAACAAATATTGGATGAAATATTCTCTCCACGTTTCTATGATCTTCTCCTTGAAATTAGCCCACATCTTGTCAATGAAATTCAAATTTGAGGCTAGGTGGTGACTTTTGAGCTTGTTAAAGTCTTCAAATACACCTATAAGCATCACCAAACTCATCCAACTTTAAATTATAATGAAAATATGTTATTTTTCTCAATAATTAACCACAAATTCACTCAAAATACTCAAAAATATACTATTTGGAAAATGGTAATAGAAACCCATATTTATTATGAAAGTGGTGAATATTAATGGTTTTATGGAAGGATAAAATAGGAATAAGGTGACAAATGGTATATAAAAGATGAATAAAATGTGGTATTTTTGCGGCTCAACATGCACACATCCCTATGTATGCAGGTTTGAGGTCAAAAGTCACGTGTTCACACGAGTATGGGATTAAAATTCATGTACAGCAATAAACAGGGGTTTTTACAGATGAAATTGAAAACATCAAAATATAATATCAGTCCATGGGGTCTAAAGAGTCTGCAGAGAGACAGGGAAGGCCATAAATATGTGATCAACCATGTGTGGTAAAATCAGCTATAACACCTAGGACTATGCATGTGAACCTCTTCATCTTATTCCAAGACCATGAAAGAAGGGAGAAGGTTCATGTTTTCTTTGTCTCCTATTTTTGAAGGAAGAATGACATTATCCAATAGGTTATAGAAAGGAGCATGGTTGTTGATCAGTCCTTACCATCACATATCATCTCATTGGGAGCTTGTTGCACCTCTATTAAGTAAGTGAACTTGCTTGACATAGCACAAGGTTCTCTTTCTTAAAATGGGATATTGTTCTCCTCATGTCAGATGGATTTCCAGTCATGTTCCCAACTGCATCAGTAACCTTTTGTGCCCATTTAGGCCTAGTATTGGGACTGGATTTGGATTTGGATCACTGTGAACTTCATCTTCAATTTCATAAAATGATTCAACTGGGTCTTCTGCTTCATATTTTGAATATGAAACACTAATGGAAATGTTATCATATGTAAAAGGTGTAGGTAGAATGGTGTTACCTTCCCTTTCAAATGGAAGATGGGACTGTATTGCATTTGAGTATGGAATAAAGTGTGAGAATTCATATGCCTTATAGGCATGGTTTGAAATGTCCTTCGCTATATTCTTCCTAGTTCAAATATATGATATATCCACTGAGTTAGGACCAAATACCACTCACTTTGGTGGGCCAATATGTGTCATCTTGTATACATATAACAAACTTGCATCTAAAGAGGGAACATAGAGTACATATTTGAACATTCCATGTTTTAACTTGATTGTACCCTTTCCTTCAGCTCGAATTTGAGTTTCATCACCCATATGATTACATGAACCATCAGTAATTTGTAATGAAGAGAATGATTCTATGGATGTAACCATATGATTGCAGGCTCCTGAATCAATGAGGAATGCATGTATTTTGAATAGCTAGCCTTTAGTGCATGGCATCTCTCATCATGATCTTCAATCTTTTCTCTAGAGTTAGTCCTCCTTGCGCATTAAGGGAGGGAAATATTTTGTTTCTCAAGGAGTTTTTCCATATGATCAATGGTCTTCTTCCGACAATACTTCTCTGTATGGCTTCCTTTCTTACAGTAAGAGCACTTTCCCTTGTCAGACCTTTGGTGTTTTTCCTTCCTAGAGCATGAAGCTTCATCTGATGGATCAAAATCATCTCTAGGTTCAAATTTAGTGTTTATATTCTCTTTACTTTTCTACTTCCTTCTTTCTTGCACATTTCTTTTCTCACTAGCTAAGAGAGCTTGATTTGGAGAGGCTCTGAGAGCTCCCCTATCTATCATCTTGTGTTGTTCTTGGATTAGAGACTTTTTTAATGCATTAGGGGATGAAATTCACCAATTAGGAGTATCCAGTCTCCCAAAGTGAAATGTAGTTACAAACATTGAAAATTCTGAGCCATGTTTGCTCAATATGGAGAGCACCAATTGCTCATTGTTTTTCTCAATCCTACATTTCTTGCATTGCATGACCATTGATTTGAATTTAGTGAAGAATAGTTGTATTGTGTCGAATTTATTGGGTTGTAGTGCTATCAGCTCATTCTCTAGGACATGGCCCCTCAGATCATCCTTTTTTCCAAACAAGGATTCGATCTTATCCCATACTTCTTTCAGAGTACTGATTCCATCAAGATGAAACAACATCTCCCTAGAGATGTGGATGCAAATGTATCTAAAAGATTCATTGAGCCTATGTAGATACCTTGATTTTTCAATATACTATTAGGGTTAGACTACTCTTCCCATGGTCATCATGTATAGACCTTTGTTTCCCAAGGAAATATGCATATCTTCCCTCCAATTAAGATAATTTAAGGGTGTAAGGATTCTAGGAGAGAGATTTGTTGAATTCTCCATTTGACGGCTATATTGATCAGCAATTCTTCCAGAAATATTTGAATGTACTTGAAAAAAAACTACAAAAATTCAATTTGAATTAATTTAGCTCAAAGAACCTTCACTTAGACATGTGCACTTTCTTTGAGTACATCACACCTGGATAGACTTCTCTGGACATAGTCCAGAGGGAGCAATGCAATTAATCCAAGAATTATGTGGAAACTCAATGTCTTATGGTGCATCAATGGAAGTTTATGAGGTTCAAGGAAGACATGGATACCCACTCTAATACCATGTTAAATTCTATTAAGCATGAGTTCAAATGGAAGAGGTTGTTGCAGAAGAGAAAGAAGAATTTAACATATACTATACAATTAATCATGTCACAATTGCACACACATGGAACAAAATTGGAATAATGTGATTATATTCATGAATCAGTAAATAATATGGAATACACTGGTTGTACATATAGGATAATTCAAATTCCTAAGATAAGATTTGAATATGTCAACCCACACCGACTCCGGAGCTAACTCAGTGTGGGAAAATCACCACTAGAGCTCACTAATGCAACTCCGGATAACTTAGTCTACAATCAGTTAACTGATGAGGGTAGGTGAGAAAAGGTTTCCACACTCCCTTTAATCATGTGAATTGGCGCTAGGATATCTTATTGTGATCTAGCTGATAGTAACTGTAGCATAACTGAACATGACTGATTACCTACCAAGGTCCACTTAAGGATATTATTGGTGGCATTGAGAGTGGATTCCTAATTTATAGGGATTGGTCCTTGGGGATCCTAAACTCATGCAATCAGGTGTAGTAAGTGGCATATGTCCCCTAGGTCTATCCCCCATGTACTAGTGGAGTGATGAATACCTCATAAGCTAGGAAAGTAAACAATCAGACTATGTGGTTAAATGTAGGATTAATAGTAATCCCAACGCGAGTTTCTGTATGTCTAAGGATTTATGGTAAAAGACCATTGATATTCCTTTTGTATTCAACTTGGAACGAATTAGTGTAGTGGCCACATCTCTTCTTTGAGATAGCTACCACCATTCTAGTTGTGTTATATTACAGTTTGTTCTGTTTCCACTATTTAATAGAATATGTGTTTAATGTATCTCTTTGTTTCTTGCAATATCTATGTATATATGGTTCTATATATGTTCTTTCATTTTGTTCTCACATAAATCCGAATCATGCAACCACAACATAAGTAATTACTTTTAACTTTTTACATTGTGTTTTTATTTCATAACTTCTCTTTAACAGATGATTACAAGAATTGATTGCATGGAGAAATTTGTATGTGACAAACTTAAGACATAAAATTCAGCAAATGGTCTTATAATATCTCAACCCATAGAATGGAACTTACACTTTAATCTTACTAAGGTTAGGAAATAGACTCAATTCTACCAACAACATATTAAACTATACCATAATTATTGATTTTAATCTTCCTATGATGTCCTTTCTTGAAAAATTTTGAGGCTTTAGTTGAATAGTAGTAACATTCTAGAACAAATTGCAAAGAATAATGGTGCAGGCTAGATCAACCACAACCAAATCAACCAACACCTCCAGGATCTGGTGGCTCCTACACTTAGTAGGATTTCCAAATTTAGACAACGACCAAATTCCTCTCTAAAAATAACATCCCCGCAACTTCGTTTCCACAACAGGGTTTTCTGCAACTCTGTTTCCACAACAGAATTTCCGCAACATAGTTTCCGCAACAGTCCTTCCCATAGCACTGTTTCCATAACCACCTTTCTGCAACAATCCTTCCTACAAATCTGTTTCCGCAACGGGCTTTCGCGCAACTTTGTTTCCACAACAGGATTTCCACAAGCAGGTTGCGAGATGGGGGATGTGGGATGTCAACTTTCCAAAGTTGCTCCCCCACAACTTTTCTCATCCGTTAGATCTTTGCGGCCTTCTCCACTACCGTCGATCTATTCGTTGATGCGTATCTCCTAGATCTTTGTAGATATGTTATCGCCTTCAAAAATTTCATTGCAAATATCTCCTGGACCATTAGATCTTTGTCTGCAGAATCAATCTTCACCGTTCATTCTCTGCAAAACTAGTTAATGTAGAAAAATTGCGTGTTGTGTCGATTGATCAAAGAATCGATCAATCCAGCCTACAATATCTAAGATTCATTAGCCTAGCCCTTCTATGCATGCCACTACGACCTATTCCATCCATTCAAGCAACACTTTAACCCTTGAATCAATAATTTCACAGAGCTACACAGATGTTCAGTAAACCGCCGAAGTCGACTCTTCACGAATACACATCTCAATTCATTAAATGCATCTAGGCTAATAACACTTCAAACACACATATAATGCTTCTATTAAGCACACACACAGAGATTGGATCTCTTCTTCAGTCTATTCAAAATATTTACAAGCGGAACCAGACACAGGTCTGTCCTTCTCTCCGCAAATTTGCAATTCTAATACTGAAGAGAAGAACTGAAGAACATAACACTTCATACTTCTCTAAACTTCCTATTTAAACTAAACTGTAGCTCCTACACTGAGTGGTCCTGTAACCGAAAATAAACCACTACAATGCATGATGAAATGTCTCTCTTAACAACAAACCACTTGCAACATGATCTCCTCGCACATAGTCATGATCCGCAATTATTCCTATCGGTGCTAACAAACTATGACTTAGCAAAACCAAAAATATGCCACAACATGTGACCAACTCATCACATTGTTGGCATGCCACGATGCTCCTGGATCAAAATCCCCAGCTTAAAAATATTCATGGCTCTCGTCCATGAGATCCCTTCCTGCTACTTTTCTGTAATCTTGCAGCAAATAATCAAAGTGTAAGTTTGAGCAGTGTTATCATCTCGAATAGACCCTTCAACCATATTTTCCATCACTTTATCAGTGACAAATTTATGGTGTATGTTTTGACTCCACAAAACATTCATGTTCACCTTTCACTTGACATCACCATCCTTATGATTTCCAAAAGAAACCATGACCTATTGGTCATGTAATTTTAATCTTCAGACCTCCTGGATCCCACATCTTGCTTTGTAACTGATGTTGCTCATCAACTCTACAATGATCTTCACAGTTTTCCACAGTCATCCAAATGACTGTTTGAACCTCACTATCATTGTTCCTCTTACATCTCTGCATGAGATTCCATAGCTCATCTATCTCCTTGTCTAGTCTGCTTCTTTGTTGAAACATCTTTGTCTCGATGCCCTTCTCCACTACAACTTTCATTTGCCTAGAAGTATAAATAACTTCCAAATCTTTCTCCCTATGCTATACAACAGGTTCACTATCATTTCTCTCACTATCTTCGGCTTTATTCTGAATTTCCACGCTGCTCGGGACAACTTCTTCCTCTGTATTTTCCTTTAGCCAATGAAAACAAATTTGATTTCCACCAAGCATCTTTGCTTCCTCATCCACCATTCTAGCTATCCACTTGCATAATACCTGCAATAAAATCATCAAATAGATATGTAAAACATAGATATTCCATATGTCCATAGTTTTACCCTCATCTTCATCTTCTTCAAACTATCGAAAAACATGTAGAAATTGTCCTTTTGTTTCACCTGTGCAACCTGCAATTAAACACAAATCATTAGCATCAAATTCACAAGGCTCTTTAGCCTCCACTAATTACTTTTCCTCCAACATTCCATACTGATTTGTTTTTGGAAAATAGTATTTAATATCTTCAAAAGATCTCACCTCAACATCTCCTTCTTCCTTCTCATACTGATATGAACTATTTTCTTTGTTCATGATATTGTCAGCAAACCCTGTATTAGCATCCTCTTTCTCTTATTCAAGGTACACACCTTGCTCAGGTTCACACATCATGTGAACTTCTTCCTCATGATCAGCTTCCCCAAGTCTTTCCTCTTTCTTCACCCAAACACTAAGTTTGTGCTTGATATTCCTGGCACATAAACTCTTTACAGGCCATTGCACCTTCCTCTTCAACTTCCATTCATAACACTGACCTCCTGTAGCTTCCTCATGCAACATTTCGGTCACTTTACTAAGCCTCTTCTCCAGCTCAGTAACCTCTCTATCAAATATTCTTTGACTCATCCTCTTGACACCATTTTCTCTGGCATCTTCCCTTTTTCTACTGTGGCTTCCTTTCAAACCCTTTAGATGAATTTCAGTAGCCACCTTCCATACCTCCTCCATGATATTTCCCACACTCATGATGAACTACAAACAAGCCTACCCTCTCAACACCTCATCAAGATTCCTCCTACTTGACCTATTGGTATTTATCTGGTTCTCACACAGAACCTCTGAGCACTTCCTATGCTCTCTGTAGGATTGAGATTTGTATTCATTTACTACAACACTCTGCTATGAGGGTTCCCATACCATAGTATCCTTCATAACTCCTCTGTTCAAAAATCAACACTCAGCCCTCAACCTGCAAATTAATATTGCAAGATTCCTGTCCATAGTGTGCAAATATTTTTGCACCTGCTCTGCTACCAAAACTAGTGTAGGCAGGATCAACCACAGCCAACCCAACTAGCACCTCTAGGATCTAATGGCTCCTACACTTACCAGGATTGCCAAATTTAGCCAATGGCCAAATTCCACTCTAAAAATCACCTCCCCATGACTTTGTTTTTGCAACAGACCTTCTCACAGTACTTTTTTCTCAACCGACTTTCCACAACTCTGTTTCTGCAATAGGCCTCCCTGCAACTCTTTTTCTACAACATAGTTTCCGCAACAGGCCTTCCCACAGCTTTGTTTCCTCAATAGAGTTTTCGCAAGTGGGTTATGGGATTTAAACTTTCCAAAGTTGCTCCCCCGCAACTTTCCTTCCACAAATTTTCTCAGCCGTCAGATCTTTGCGGCCTTCTCCATGACCGTCGACCTATACTTTGATGTGGATCTCCCATATCTTTGTAGATCTGTTATCACCTTCGCAACTTCCATTGCGGATCTCTCCTAAACCATCAGATCTTTGTCTGTGGACTCAATCTCCACCGTTCATTCTCTGCAAAACTGGTTAATGCAGAAAATATGCGTGTTGCACCGATTGATCAGAGAATCGATCAATCCAACCTACAATCTCTAAGATTCATTAGCCTAACCCTTTTATGCATGCATCTACGACCTATTTCATCCATTCAAGCAAAAATTTAACCCTTGAATCAATAAGTTCACAGAAATGCACAGATGTTCAGGAAATCGCCGAAGTTGGCTCTTCACAAATACACAGCTCAAATTAGTAAATTCATCTAGGCTAATAACACTGCAAACAAAGACCTAATCCTTCTATTAAGCACACATGCAAACACACAGTTTGGATATCTTCTTTAGTCTATTCAAAATATTTACAAGCAGAACTAGACGCGGGTCTATCCTTCTCTCTGCAAATTTGCAATTCTAATACTGAAGAGAAGAACTGAAGAACAAAACCCTTCATACTTCTCTAAACTGCCTATTTAAACTAAACTGTAACTCCTACACTGAGTGGTCCTGCAACCAAAAATAAACCACTACAATGCATGATGAAATGTCTCTGTCAACAATAAACCACTTGCGGCGTGATCTCCTCACAGGGAGTCATGATCTGAAATTATTCCTATCGGTGCTAACAAACTATGACTCAGCAAAACCAAAAATATGCCACAACATGTGACCAACTCATCACATTGTTGGCATGCCATGATGCTCCTGCATCAAATAACCATCAAGTGTACATGCACCCTTAAACCAACAATCGAGAGTTTTAATCACTTCATCATCATACAGTTGTCTCTTTAATATGATTGTGGCAATCCACTCCACTCTTGCATATGGTCCCAACCTCAAGGCTTCTCCTTCAATCTTTTTAGACATTCATATAAACTTACAACGAATTTAATCCAAAATATGTCATATAAATTTACAATGAATTCAACCCAGAATATGTCATGTAAGTAAAAAAGGTAGGTATTACTAAAACTTTAAATCTTTCAACTTCTTCATCCAAATATTGTTTGCAAGCAAATTTGTGGATATGCATGTTGAGTTAGTCTCAAAACTCACCTTTTGTTATCTTACAACATATTTTCAATGCTATGTATTTGTTAAGGTCCCTTAACATGAACATTTTGTTCTGCATCGACAAGTTAAGGATTAAGCCCCTGATTACATCAGTATGCTAAGAATCAAGGCACCACTTTATGTTGTATAGGAATGAAGGGGTGCTTCGTTCCTTACTTTTGTAACCATATTGCTAGTTAGAAACATTTAGGTTAGGAAAGAACTAATAGCTAGTCGCCCATATCTTACCCCATGCAACCATGTTCTCCGAAAACCCTATGAATCTAAATATAAATTGAGTATGCAATTGACATGTCATGGGCACCTGAACTAGAAGATTGTCGTTCATCTCGTCATGCTATCTATTAACCACATTTTATTTAAATTTCACAATTAGTATTTTGGGATGTCATTCATAGATCACAATGCATTCAAGATGATGCAATATATGATGTAGATCCTTAGAGAATGTACCTAGAAGCAAAGAAAATGGCATAAGTACCATAAGATTCCATTGAAGGAAAAGGGCTTCCATGGATCCAAACCTAGAAAAAAGTTTGCATGCTTGAAATATCTGAGGTTGTGATGTTGATGTCATCATTGTGGGAGATCTCTTCTTCACTCTTGGATTCTAGTTATAGTCAAGTACTACACAGTCTCATTCTTTGTGAATTCTGCATTTGGTTCAAAAATTATAAATAAAAATGGCAAAGTAAAGAATGGATGAACACAGATGTCACTAACCATTTAAACAAGCTTATATGCATTATTGTGTTCTCCTTGCATATCACATTACTTTAAATGGTTGCATATTTATATTGATGATGACCATGCTCCATATGATATGAAAATGAGAAAAATGACTTATAATCAGATTAATGAGATGCAAACACATACATTTTTAAATGAAGAAGTATCAATGAGAGCATCCTTAAAAAGATATACTTCATATATATATATNTACTTATTCCTGCACACTATTACTAATATTAGACACACAACAATTTTATTCATGCTTTTCATAATTTTGGAGGCATTGAAAATAAAAAAGGGATTGAATTTCAGATTGACACACCGCACCACAAGTATCATATTCATAGTTGTTTTTTATGTTTGGCGTGAGGAACTGTTGTGGGCTTCTACTTGGCTTCACAAAGCAACAAGGGATCAATCTTATTTTGCAATTTGTGTTGGATAACCAAGGGTCAAGTGTCATTGTTAATGAATTCAGTTGGGATAACAAATGT